>JAVJIF010010481.1:0-122140 GCA_038442645.1 Agave tequilana | reverse complement strand
TTTTCAGTCACACTCCAAAGGCTAGTGATTAGTCTACTTTTTTGCATTATTATATCGCATTCTCTCACAGATTTATGAATAAATAGTCGATCTAAACCGTGTTTTGGTCTCTAATTGCAGGTAGATCCAAAGTCCAAGGGCAAAGATGGAATAAGAGCCTATTCATCCCAATTTATGGTAATTAATCCCGCATTACTTGAGGCCAAGCAAAGGATTCTCTAGAAGATGCATTGAACCTAGACTCCTGCGCTTGTCAGACGAATATTCGGTGCAAATACCAGAAAATGAATATCCCTGACAATCCACGAGACCAGAGGACCCACTGACGAAACCAGGGATCTAACTCCCTGGTATTGCCGCGAAAACGCGGCAATAGCCGTGTTTTCGCGGCAAAGTAGTGGAGCCACGCGTCGATTTTCGACGCGTGGCCCCGTCTCGTCTTCTGGATACTTCTTATGCCTATAAATAGCCCTGCCTCTGGGCAAAGCGTAAGCAGTTTTCATTTTTAGGAGTAGGTGCAGATTTTAGGAGTAATGTAGTGAGTGTTCTTAATTTCTTGTATTTTTTATTTCTTTTTAGATCATTGTAGTAGGGCTGAGTATTCATAGAGAGAGAGATAGTGAGGGATTGATGTAATAGAGAGTGACACTCTATGTAAAGGTGCCTCCTTTCTCTCCATTGTAATCTCCTTCATCTTCTACATGATTTCTTGCTAGTTTTTCTTCTCATGGCAATCTAACTACTAACCACTAACCATCTAACCACTTACTGATAATCCACATGAATCGGGTTGCCTCTACAAGGCCTTGTTCTTGCAAGAGCCATTGATGGCCAAAGATGATGGTTTCTAGCATCTAACTTGCTAACTTGCTAACTTGCTAACCAAGCTAACTCTCTTTTATTTTCATGCTCTTTTATTTCATGCTAGTAGTGTAATGAGTGATGCTTGTATTAGCTTGTTCTTGATGCAATGTTTTGAATGTGATGAACCATCCATGAGCCATGCTTTGTACCGTCTCTTGGAGCCAAGGATTGTGATGGCCAAGGATCAAAATGTGAGGCAACTATCTCGAAGAGGTTAGCATGGTTAGTGGAGTACTTAGTAGTTAGTAGCCATGAGTTTTCTTTTCTCTTATTTTAGAAATCATTTTCAAAACTCTTTTCTCATTTTTCTATCAATGTTTTCACCGCCTTCTTAGTTCACCATTGTTCCATCTTCGTTTCTATTCATTTTCCAAACCACTCTTTTATTTATTTTCACATCGATGTATTCATCGCTCTCCTCACCTATCACATTCTAGATTTCCTTTTCCTTTTCTTTAACTTTCTTTTTCATTCTTTTAACAAAGAAGAATTGTTAACAAATAACGGGAAAAGAAACTGTCAATGCTTCTATCGCCTCCCTTCCCTATGGATTCGACCCGTTAAGCCAATGCTATAACGGAAGTATCGAGGGTACATTAACCACACATTCGAGCTTTTTCATCGATCACATAAAACACACATTTTTAGTGCTGGTTTCCACCCCGATCAAAAAAAATGGCGCCGTTGTCGGGGAAGGGAATGGTTTTGTTTTCACGTTTTTGTTAACATTGTCTTCTCTGTTTTGGTGTGGCAGGGCATTCTTTACAGGTGTTTAATATTGCAGAAAATAATCTAGCTTTGCATCTCCCTGCTCTTGAAAGCAGGGCCCCAGATTTTGAAGAACTGTCGCGCAAAACGTGACATTTGCCACGAAAACGCGGCCATTTTGTGATGATTGTAAATCTTGTTGTGCTGGGATGTATTGATTGTAATAGCTAGTATATTTGTGCTGCTATTGTTTCTGCTTTGATTGCCTACACACGAATAAAATAAAGAACTAAAATACGGTATTTGGACGCTTTTAAAACGTTTTAGACATTTGCATTTAGGCACGTGTCAATTCAAATCCAATATACTGTATTTTGTTCTGTTGTTGTGATCTGGATGGAGATGTATATATGGCATTGCATATAGCATAGGACAAACACATGGGTGATTTATCGCTTTGTGTTATATTCTTGTCTATATTGCACACTTGCACAAATTGAACTAAGGGCAAAACCCATACAAGATAAGGTGGGATTTAATTACCCTTCCTTAGCCCAAAAATCATCTCCCCACTCACACAACCCAAGCCCTAATAAATTTGAATAGACGTTGGCCCCTAGGGACATCTACATCTAGGTCTAGGTCAACCCTCCTATTAGCTTGGTTTTGCTTTTTCTTTTCTTTTTGTTTGTTGTTTGATTTTCCTTTTTGTTTTTGATTGTTTGTGAAATGGCATTCAACATAACAATTCTTTCAATCCGAACATGAATCCATATTTCACACCGACTCCATTTGATTCGGATAATTCTAACCCGGCGTTTTACAATATGCACCAACCAAATACACTGGTTGGCCTTATCCGAATCAATACAACCCATACCCACATTCTTATGACTATAATTTCCAAAATAATTTCAACTCGTCACAGAGTCATTAGGGATTCACGTACCCCGAGTCAAATTTTCAACCTCCTTGTCCACCATATCCACCTTGTCCACAATTTACACAATATTCATTCCCCGATTTGGCTTCCTATACTCCTTTTTCTGGACCTCCCATTGAAGAAAAATCTGAGTTACTAAAGAGTTTAGAAGCCAATCTACAGAGGGTCGAGCAACAACTTCAAGAAACATTGGCCTCTCCAATTCCACAGTATTTTCAAGAGTCTTACTTAGTTCCACCTCCTCATAATGAACAACCATTTGCCTTGGAAACGAGTAAAGCACTCTTGTGTGAGTCCAAGTTTCAATCTCAACACATTTTTGACTCACATTTTTCACAAAATTTTCAAAACCAAGATTCTTATACTCCCATTCTAGAGCAACCACTTGGAGATACATCATATCTGGATAAGAGTTTGGATATCTTGCAGGAGTCTTTATTACAATATCAAAAATCACATATCGAGTCTGTCAATAGGATGGAAGAACAATTGAGTCAATTGGTTAACATTTTCAGGAATGAGGAAACTCTATCTTATCAACCTTTGACCAATTCAACTATGCCAAACTCTATTGATATGACTCAAGACTCTTGTCATTTGGAAATCAAGATTCATTTCAGCACACCCACCTGAACTTGTCCAAAATTCAATCCCATTGACATTTTGGCAAGTTATCCTTTTCCTGAAATTGAACTTGAGCATGAATATGATCATGAACCTCAAATTAGTGATTCAATTCTACTTCCCGATTCAATTATGACTCCGGTATCTTCACCTGATTTCAATCCTTTTCCCGAGTCAGTATTGAATCCTGTACCAATCCGTTGTGAAATTGAATCACCAATCATTTATGATGATCATATTGAACTTGACCAATTCCATACCTTTGAAAGTCCCATTAATAAATTGGCAAGTTCTCATTTTTGTGAAATTGAACTTAATGAGGAATGTGACTTTGATCCTCAAATTTGTGATCCAGTTCAAATTCCTGAATCATTATTGACTCCTGTTATATTACCCAATTTGAGTAACATTTTAGAGTCAGTTTTGATTCCCATCCCTGTCATTCCTGAACTTGAATCACCACTCATAGAAAGTCACATTCCATCATGGGGAAATGAATGTAGACTTGAGCTTCATCTTCTTGATTTGGACCCTCTTGAGTCATTTTTCTAAGTCGGTGTTAGTTCCCGTGCTCCTGAGTCCAAATCAATCATTCCATTCTGGGACAAGGGTTTTGATACATTCGACTCCGAAATTATTTTGAAAATTTGGAAATTGGATGGGGTAAAATTTTTAATAAAAATCATACACATATACATCTTTCTAGTGGGTTGTATCATGGAGGTCTCTGGTGGGTTCCTCCGGACTCCACGCAAGAATGATTGGGTCGCATTTCGTGGACCAATCAGACCGCCACCGGAACTACCACCTGAGGTATATTTTTCTTCCCTCTCTATTTGTTTCATGCATACATATATCACGATGCAATGAGGACAATGCATGAGATAAGTATGGGGGAGGTTTACTAACATAGAGTTTTTAGATTTTCTTTCTTTTACACTTCTTTTAGGATACTTTTAGAAATCTTCTTTTTTTGTATAGAAATTTCTCTTTCTTTAAAAACTTTTTGAAATATTTTTTGTATAGAAATTTCTCTTTCTTTCAAAAACTTTTTGAAATATGAGACAAAGTTTTGATCTATTTTTAAGAAAATTAAGATGATCTTAGAAATTAAGAAAGCCTTAATTATGACATCTTAAACCTAGTCGAAATAATGGATTTTGTTTAAAATTATAGGCTAAGTAAGATAAATTGGGAGATAATTTTATCGTGAATTTTTTGCCTTAGATAGTATGTACTTCACACTTACACAATTTTTGGATGGAAACAAAGACCTAAAATGCCATAAAGCAAAAATAAATAAAAAAATAATAATATAAATAAAACATCACTTATTAAGCTGGATAATTGTGCCTCAAGAAGCATGATTATTCACGCCTAACGGTGTAAAGGAAATAAATAATCCCCTTTAGTTTTGTGGCCTTGTTTACTCGAGTCCTTAAACCCGAGGGATGTTTTCTCATCTGGTGCCCTAGGACCATCTGGTTTGGGAGTCATCGTTATAGGCTCGCTACATGGGTGAACTAGAAAGCCTAAACTAAGGGAAGAAAAAAAAAGAAGAAAAAGAAAAAAATTAATATATAAATAATGGCTTGATGGTTGGAGTTGAAGTCCCAGAAATCTTCACTATCACAATGTGCATATTATCTAGGTTTTATGAGAGATAAAATATTCAATCCAATTTTGAATTCTTACCTTAATTGAAGATAAGATCTTGCATAGAGACTAAGTTTAAGGAAGAATGATTTGTGGTGGACTTATGACCTTAGATCACTTATATTTTTGCAAAAATATTTCGTAAACTTGTCTCTCTTTCAAAATGTGTTTTTAAAATACTAATATTTGTCTTCTTTCTTTATGGATTTTGTGGGTGCAATCCGCTGAAAACCCTCAGGAGATAATACTCCTCCCCTAGGGTAACCTAGAGGTTTAACGGCTTGTTGCACACGCTCAGTGCAATCGCGTCACCTGCGAAAGTGGTATAATAACATTTGTAGTATAGTTTTTTCTTTTCTTGTTTTGCTCGGGACGAGCAAAAGAATAAGTGTGGGGGTGTGATTAGTCTACATTTTTGCATTATTATATCGCATTCTCTCACAGATTTATGAATAAATAGTCGATCTAAACCGTGTTTTGGTCTTAATTGCAGGTAGATCCAAAGTCCAAGGGCAAAGATGGAATAAGAGCCTAATTCATCCCAATTTATGGTAATTAATCCCACATTACTTGGAGGCCAAGCAAAGGATTCTCTAGAAGATGCATTAAACCTAGACTCCTCTTGTCAGACGAATATTCGAGTGCAAATACCAGAAAATGAATATACCCTGACAATCCACGAGACCAGAGGGACCCACTGACGAAAACCAGGGATCTAACTCCCTGGTATTGCCGCGGAAACGCGGCTATTAGTGGAGCCACGCGTCGATTTTCGACGCGTGCCCCCGTCTCATCTTCTGGATACTTCTTATGCCTATAAATAGCCCTGCCTCTTGGCAAAACGGAAGCAGTTTTCGTTTTTAGGAGTAGGTGCAGATTTTAGGAGTAGTGTAGGTGAGTGTTCTTCATTTCTTGTATTTTTATTTCTTTTTAGATCATTGTAGTAGGGCTGAGTGATTCATAGAGAGAGAGATATAGTGAGGGATTGATGTAATAGAGAGTGACACTCTATGTAAAGGTGCCTCCTTTCTCTTCCATTGTAATCTCCTTCATCTTCTACATGATTTCTTGCTAGTTTTTCTTCTCATGGCAATCTAACTACTAACCACTAACCATCTAACACTTACTTGATAATCCACATGAATCGGGTTGCCTCTACAAGGCCTTGTTCTTGCAAGAGCCATTGATGGCCAAAGATGATGGGTTCTAACATCTAACTTGCTAACTTGCTAACTTGCTAACCAAGCTAACTCTCTTTTATTTTCATGCTCTTTTATTTCATGCTAGTAGTGTAATGAGTGATGCTTGTATTATCTTGTTCTTGATGCAATATTTTGAATGTGATGAACCATCCATGAGCCATGATTTGTACCGTCTCTTGGAGCCAAGGATTGTGATGGCCAAGGATCAAAATGTGAGGCAACTATCTCGAAGAGGTTAGCATGGTTAGTGGAGTACTTAGTAGTTAGTAGCCATGAGTTTTCTTTTCTCTTGTTTTAGAAATCATTTTCAAAACTCTTTTCTCATTTTTCTATCGATGTTTTCACCGCCTTCTTAGTTCACCATTGTTCCATCTTCGTTTCTATTCATTTTCCAAACCACTCTTTTATTTTATTTTCACATCGACATTTTCATCGCTCTCCTCACCTATCACATTCTAGATTTCCTTTTCCTTTTCTTTTCACTTTCTTTTCATTCTTTTAACAAAGAAGAACTGTTAACAAATAACGGGAATAGAAACTGTCAATGCTTCTATCGCCTCCCTTCCCTGTGGATTCGACCCGTTAAGCCAATGCTATAATGGAAGTATCGAGGGTACATTAAGCACACATTCGAGCTTTTTATCGATCACATAAAACACACATTTTTAGTGCTGGTTTCCACCCCGATCAGCTAGCCTCGCATCCTATCATTTAACAGGATGTGAACCGCCTAAGGGATAGCTTTGCCTGGAAGCTTAAAGAAGAGACCCTTCGGTTCTAGCATTCCCAGTCAAGAAATCAAGGGAAAGTCAGGGAATTGAACTCCCTAAAATCATAAGATCATGATTGATCGCTCTGGATTCATCTAAAGATAGCCAGAAATCAGCTTTAAGAGAGAGATGAAAATCTCTGATCAAAAGGGAAAGATCCCTACCGGCGATCGGTCATTCAATGACCGGAGGAGGAGAAGGACCCTCCGTCGTAGAGGTCGCAACCTCTTTTCCTGCTCGTCTCTTGGGAGCCATTGAAGAACTGAAAAGGTTCTTGAAATCTTAAACGAAGAAGAAAAGGAAGTAGAGAGAAGTTCTCTGAAAATTCAAAGAGAAGTGTCTTCTCTTTCAGCCCGATCAGGCTTTTATAGGCTGATGATTTCCTAAATGACGCCTTGAAAAAAGCACAGGTTGTCGTTTCAAATTAATTTGAAACGGGGCCTAAAGCACCTTCCTGAGAAGCGCTGCTTCAGCCCCCTAAGGGCTAACTCTGCCACGAGTCAAGTGCTGACTTAGCGCGACATATCGATAACTTCACCGAAAAGCATGCCTTAGCTCCGCTAAAAGCACAGCCCGAGCTTCGCAGAGAATTCATGCTAGCTTTGCTGGAAGCTCGTTCCTGATTCAGATAGGATCCTGTCTTTAACTTTGCATGAAGTTTAGCTCCGCCGGTCCACTTCAAGTGTTTTCGAATCGAAAAGGAGAAACAAAGTAGATAAGCAGAAAGTAAACTTTTATTGATTCAAAAGGGAAGGTACGTTGATACTACTACATCAAGGTTGTGTTTCGTACAACAGAATCATTTGCTCAAAAGGCATACAAGTGGTCCTATCTACTTTCAAGCCTAACCAACTGGACACGAAAGGCCTTCCTCCTGCACAAGGCTGTAATCCTTCGCCTAATGGCAGATTTTGCCATCAAGAAGCTGGATGTTTTTTCATGAAAATTGGCAAAGGACCGGTTGCCACCAGAAAGCTGGATGTTCTTTGATAAAAATTGGCAAAGGACCGGTTGCCACTAGAAAGCTGGATGTTCTTTGATAAAAATTGGCAAAGGACCGGTTGCCACCAGAAGGCTGGATCGTCTTTGATGAAAATTGGCAAAAGATCCGAGACCTTACAAGTGACGTCCGCTTTCCCGAAGTGGATTATCTCAGATAAGCGACTACCAGCCATGCCTCGAAGTGGATCATCTCAGATAAGCGACTGCCAACCTCTTTTGGGAACACACATCATCTGCCCTAGTTTGTTCCTCCTGCTTAGGATTAAAGTTTCAACTGGAAAAGCAAGAGACAAGTCTCTTATCTCTTTCATCAGATCGAAAGGCTGGCGAACATAGCTCACTGCAATGCAAACTGAACAAGTTAGCAGTAAGTCAAAGGAAAAGCTGCAAAAGTGAAATGCTAAGTCAAATTCTTTGGGGCGAAGCAATTTATATCCGATTCAGTTGCAGAATGGATTTCAGATTCAGTTAAGTAGAGGATAGCCTCGCTTGCAAATGATGATGGGCTAGCTCAGCATAAGCCAAGTCCTAACCTCGCCTATATGGCTAAGCCAGACTGATCCAGAGGGACGCAGTCTTGACCTCGCCTATATGGCAAGACTGACTCAAACTTGAAGAGACTAAGTCCCAATTCTTGCCTATGTGGCAAACTTAGCAAGCAAGCATGCAATGATCTTTCTTTGTTCAAATAATAGCTTCGCTGGGAAGCTGGGAAACAGGGCTGAACCCCTTCTCTGCAGATCAGTCAGATACAAAATGAAGAACAGGGGAAATTAATCCCTGAGGCAGCTGTTAAAGCTAAATTAAGGGAGATAAACTCCCTAAAAGTTATCAGTTCATTGGTAAAGTCTCTGGATGACCGAGACTCACCGGTTCTTGGCCGGGTAATGACCAGAGTGGGCATCCCCACTAGTTCAGAGATCTAAATATCTCTCTCTAATAATCAAGAGAAGATATGAGCAGACCGCTTCTCTTCAGAGGACTTCAAGTGTCCTATTTATAGGCCTCATGGCCTGAGCACACCGCTGCGGCTTCAAGCATAGAAGCGTGAGCGGATTTAAAGGCATTACTGAGCCTTAAGAAAGGGAATAGTCTCCCTCGGAAATGCGCAAGGGAGGAATGATCTCCCTCGTTAATGCAAGAAAAGTTATTTCAACTTCGGGAAAGGACATAATCCTTCTCGTAACTGGCCGAAAGCAGTTGGCCTCGGGAAAAGAATAATGTTCCAAGACCAATTTGAAGTGAACCTACTTCAGGAGGCTCGGACGCAGGCTACCCAAATGCGGAGCTACTCAGACGCGAAGCTACCCAGAATCGCGAAGCTACACGATTCCTCGGCGAACTTTTTCCAATCCGAAAGCAGGATCGAAAGCGAAGCTGAACTCAACCACCATGGTGACGTTCGTCCTTCACATACCATCAATCAAAGCAATTCAAAGTATTTCAAAGTCTGAGCCATTCCATTGCAGACTTTCGAAAACTTTGAAGGGGGTCTTGTTGATACTTTAAAAAAGATAAGATTCTGACTGGCCTGAACAATATCTAAACTTGTTGACATTTATAAAAGACAAGTGACAGACAAGCTGACGACCAGTTCTGTATTTGTTGACATTTATAAAAGACAAGTGACAGATAAGCTGACGACCAGTTTCCACCCATCCTTGAGGGACAAAGCAGCAACTTAGACTCTACTGATCTAGTAAAGCAGACAGTGAGCCCGGATTGTCTCTAAACAGACCTCAGCAGGTCTAAGATGCTAGCACTTAGCATCACATGAGCCCAAGGGGATAGCCTCGCCTGAGAGGCTAAGATCATCCAACTTCGCCTTGAAGCCATTCACAGCTCCATCAGGAAGCTAACTTACAGCTTTGCCTGAAATGCTCAGTTAACTCTACAAAGAGAGTTAACTTCGCTCAAAGCCACAGGCAACCGCGCAGAAGAGTGTTCGGTAGCTTCGCTACAGAAGTTATCTAGCTCCGCTGAAGAGCTTTCTTCTGACTTCGCCAGATGCGCCTTCCAACTCTGCTGTGAGGTCAACGCGGGTGCTCCGCTGCAGATCTTTTATGGTCAACCTTTGACCAATTGAACTCTAGATGAGATCAAATCCAATCAAGATCAAATCTGAGATCAAATTTGGCAGTTGCTTGCCATGATCTCTTGACTCTCCTAAAAAGAGTAAGAGGATCAAGGGAGATCTTCTAATTATATGAAAATCAAAACAAATCAGGAGACCGATCTACCTACTACTTCTAGCTTCGCAGAAGCTGATTCTAGCTTCGCAGCAAGGCTACCTTCCATATTTGAACAGATTTGATTCAATCTGTTTCATATTTTCAAGGGATAATTATACCCCTGCTCTCCCTATAAATAGCCCACCAGGGGCACAAGGAGAGGGAGCGCACAGGACTTAACAAGAGGGCACGCTCTACAAGAAGACCGTACAAGACGCGCATAGAGAGAGAGAGAGAGGCTAAACAGAGATATATTCTCTTACTTTCAATAATTCAAAGACTTTAGAGAACTGCTTCTCTAATCAGGGTGCTGATACCCTAGTACCTTCTTCTCAAGGAATCTCCAGAACCAGGCGAGAAGAAATTCCTAAGCGAAGGCGATTTTGAGAAGTAACAAGAGGGTTCTACCAACCTTCTGTTCTCCGATTCTCCGAACCAGGCGAGACGGGAATCCTATCGATCGCATCGTCAAAGGGACAAAGTGGTCGCGCGCTGACCAGACTCCTATCGGCACACTTCTCCAGAATCTCCGAGGAGATCTACTTGTAATCTTTTTAGAATACTTGTAATTTAGCTCCTCGATCCTCTTTTTGTAAGTTTTCCCCTTTTGCTAAATTAATGGAAAACAACTGCTTGACTCAGCTGATCGATCCAAGTGATCACACAACACTTGAGATCACTTGCATTACCGCACGTGGCAGGAGATGCATCAATCTGGCAGTCGATCCCACTAAAAACAAAACTTAGTAATGGTCAAAAGAGAAACAATCGTTAAAGAATGTACAGAACAAAAATATTAAAACAATAAAAAGCAACCAAAATTTTCTCACACAATTTTGAAAAATAATCACCCGGTGATTGACCCACCAGTTGATCCTACAAAGATAAATCTGGGTCGGTGAATGGCTTATTGACCAGTAGGTCCATCTAAGAAATGGCTTAAAGTGAGGTGTAAAACCACTAAAATACGGGTGACCCAAGAAATATGGCGGTCAGTCCAGCCTAGTGCACTTTTGCACATAGCGGATGCAAGACTGTCCCAATGGTCAGTCTAGACCAGTGCATTGTGCACAGGGCGGACGAATGAACCGGCCTAGTGGTTGATCTAGCCTAGTGCAAATGTGCATAGAGCGGATGATCGATCGCCCTCATCAGAAATCAAGCAGCCTCCATATAGAATCTTGAAGTTCAGGTGGGGCAAATTTCTGGCTTGCTCTTGAACAGGCCATATGGATCGCTGCCAAGTAACACCAAAGTAAACCCGAAAGAGCAAGTGTTGGCCCAAAAGCCTTTCACTCTAGTTTTGATGATGATTAACTCATGTAGTTATTGTTTACTAATAATCTTGTGATATTTAGTTTCAGATATTTGATCAAGATATTAGTAGGTGATTAGCTTCAACAAAGGTGTTTTTAGAGCTTTCACATGGTGATTCAAGAGCTTGAGCGTCAAGATCGCATCTAGCACTCGGTTGGAGTCAAGCTCGTTGGATCGCGTTTGGATCGAGCCGGTTTGAAGACGGAGTTCTACAAAAAGACCTCGGTTTGTTTAGTTTAAGATTTGTTTAGATCTATTGTAAAGATTAGATAGTGTGATATGCTCAAGGTCACAATACACACACAAGTTTCATGTTTTGGTTTTGGTTTTCGGTTTAACCGATCTTAGTTTTCATGAATAGATAGAATCAAAAAAGTTTACATGGTTTAATGTATATTAGATTTGATCTATATACATCTATGCTTCATATACTTAGAAAAACTTATTTTGATAAGCATATTCATGTGTTTGGAGTTTTGCATTTAAACAAAACTTATTTTTGGATTTAATGTCAAAAACATAGATATAATATCTTTCATGTATATTGTATTCTATCTATATACAACATGCTTAAAATTTGTTTAAATATCATGTTTTTGTTTTCACATGTGTTTTGGAAAAATCTGATTTCCATTTCAAAAATTCAAGTTTTGGAAAATACAGTTTTTGGTTTAAGGAAAATTTTCAATCTCACAAAAATGGTCCAAATTGTTTAAAATATGTGTTGAATTTTTATCACACATATCTGTATTTCAAAGATCTAATAAGAACTGATTTTTATGGAATTTATGTGATTTTATGGGATTTAATAGAAGATAAAAACCCTAGTTTTTAAATCCTATAATGGCTGGACTGACTGTCTGCCGGTCGACCAGACCGGTCGACCGTAGTAGAATTCGGTCGACATGTCCGGTCGACCGACGTGCACAGGACGTGCACGCAGCCAGGCTGGTGTCGACCGCCAAAGAGCTTCTGCTATCTGGAAAAGGCCCGGGTCGACCGGCCGGTCGACTGGCAGAGAGCTCTGCTCTCTGATCCAGCTCCGGTCGACCGAGCGATCGACAGGCCAGAAAGCCGTTGCTCTCTGGATCAAGGCCCGGTCGACCGAGCGGTCGACTGGTGGGCTCAACGGTCATAAATTTGACCGTTGGCCGGTCAACTGCTCGGTCGACCGGAAGGGCATTTTTGCCCTTTGCCTGCTACCAACGGGCAGTTTGTTATGGGGCTATAGATACCCCATGTTTGAGCTAGTAAACAAGTTTTTTAAGAGTAAAAATTCTCATCTTCTTAAGCATTTTAATAGCAGTTTTAAAAGAGTTTTTGGGTTCAAAAGATCAATCTTCATTTGTTTTAAAGAGTTAGAAAAATCAAAGAAAAGAAGAAGTCTTTGGGATTGTTTTTACCTTCTTTTTTATATCTATTCTAGAAGCTTTTTCTAGAGTTTTTCTTTGTGATTTTGATTTCTAAACTCTTTGTTTTTCTCACACTTGAGCTTATATATCTATCCTATCTATTAGGATCTAGTTTTGTGAGAAAGATTTGGTTTGTGGTTAAGAGAGACCACCAAGTTGTAAACCTTCCATTCTTTGTGATATCCCTCTAGTGAGAGGTGATTGTATTGAGATCCCTCTAGGGAGAGGTGATAGTAGAAGCTATGTTCCCTCTTAGTGAAGGGGTGGAGTTGTGGCTTTGTGCCTTATCCCTCAAGTGTGAAGTTGATAGTTGTTTGGCTTAGTGCCTTACCTCTAGTGAGATGTTGTTTTGTTGAGAGAGGAGTTGTGTACTCGCAAATTATGTTTGCCCAAATTCTCAGTGGAGGTTCCTAGTGTCGGAAGTCCTGTGTGGACGAGTTAGTGGAAATCCTTCTGTGTGAAGGCGGGGACGTAGAGCTGTGTGCTCGAACCTCGAACCATATCTCGGTGTTTGCGTTTGATCCACTCTCTCTAACTTTCTCTCTCTCTTACATTGTGCATTGTTCATACTGTTCATATCATATACATGCTTGCTTTGATTGTGTGCTCATACTTGTGTTTAACCAAGAGAGCTTCATATAGCACCTCAACTCTTATTTAGAGGAATTTAGAGGAGATAATCCAGAACCCTTCACCGAGAATTCGGCTACACGCATTGGTTACACTAAGTGTGTTGCAATTAGTTTTTAATTCCGCATTATTTGTCATTAGATTAGTCTTACACCTATTCACCCCCCCTCTAAGTGTACTTTCAATTAGTATCAAGCCTACGCTCTGATATTAGGTTTAACCACCTAGGAATCTTGGTTGCTAATCTAGTATTTGCAATTGCACACTTATATTGTTTACACACATTCATGGATTTCATGACCCCTCCTATGTTTGATAGTTCCAACATTGTTGTTTGGAAGGCTAGGATGTCCATGTACCTAAAAACCCTAGGCTTGCATGTTTTCTTTGCCGCTACCAAGAAATCCTATCTTGATAATAGCAAGCATATAGAGGCCAATGCACAAGCCCTAATAGCACTTAGAAGAACACTTAACAAATAATATTTGTGTATATTTCTCATTGTGATTCTGCCTTTGCAGTGTGGAACACGTTGATCTCTCCCGAGCTCCAAAAGACGAATCATGTGGAGATGGAATCTAGTGGAGGAGAATCCGAACAACATTGCTATCTGGTCCAAGGGAATTACTCCCTTGAGGTAAATTCAGAAACTCAACTAGATGATTGTGCTAGTTCTTCCAGCGATGATCATATTGATGCCGATGCATTGAATGAAGAACTATCAATTGTTTGTGAAAATTACTTGAAAAATATAATCTTTTGAAAAAGAAAAGTTTTGGACTTAATAAAGATAATAAAGAATTGATTTCAAAATTTGAGTTGGCTTTGCAAGAGAAGGTTGAGATTTTAAATGAATGTGACTCTTTGAAATCCCAACTTGAACTTGCTCTAAATGAAAAAAGATTTTGAAAAATAAAAATGATTGGAATGAGGTTTTGAAGAAAAATGAAGTTCTATCTTCAAAACTTGATTTTATTGTAAAAGAAAATGAATTTTTAAAAAACAAAATTTCTTCTATTTTCAAAGAGGTAGATTTGTTTTCAAAGAAAAATACTACTTTGCAAATTGATGTTGATTCACATGTTTGCCATGCTAGTATAGCTTCATCATCTAGCGTACCTATTGCATGCTCCATTTCTTCTTCCATGATTAAAAATGATATAAACTTATTGAAGAAGCATGTTGATTGTTTGGGCTCCACTTTGAGCCAATGTGCCATGAACCACGCACGTTTGGAATCCATGTTTCGCAAGAAACAAGTTCCACCTATGCATGCACACAAACGAAGGCATACACATGCTTTGCACGTTCATACACATAACACAATATATGCTCATGTGTACACATGTACACATTGTGAACGTAAGGGCCATCTTGCTATATTTTGTTATGATAGAGCACATGATGTAAATTTAATAAATAAATTTGTTTGGGTTAGGAAGGAGCTAACCCACATGGACCCAGTAGAGTTTGGGTACCAAAATTCACCCCTATAGTATTTGATGTAGGGGGGCTCTCACTTGACGTGAGAGTGATGGTGTCTTGAGGTGGATGCGTTCCAAGCTTAATGTTGACTATTTTGGATGCATCACTTTCAAGGGGAGTTTAGTAGGAGGACCACCTTGGTTTGGAGATATAGAGATGTATCCTCTTGGTTTTGGTAACGATCTCTAACTCCCATTTATGTTTGCATGCTTTTAGAGTATTCATTTTTAGCATGTCATGTTTTAATGTTCATTATGATAAATGCCATGTAAATTAGGCTATTGACATACATGTATAGCAATAAAGATACACCCATATGTATATGGACCCATACTTTGTGCTCTCACCATAGTTTAGCTACTATGTCTATTATAGCTCTAATAACATGTGCATCTACTTAATGATCATGTTTAGTTTTGCACTTCATACTTTGATTACATGTTTAGATGTAGCTTTCATTAAAACTTGTGTATATACTTGTACAACTAGTGAGCCACAAATATATTATTATATGTTTGTACTTGATTGCTCATTTGTACTCATTAGATATACTAGTATGGCCTAGTTTTGATGATTCATGCATTTTAACTTGTATTCCCTACTTTTGTGCATGTTCTCATTAGCTTCATATATATGTCTATTTTATTTAAACTAATAGTTATACATATACATCCCTGAGCCACTTGCCTTCATTTTTGTGGACTCGTTGATGTTTGGATATGTATGTGTACTTTATTTAATACAAAACATACATATGCCTCGAAGTTGTATTATTGAAAAATAAATTTTAATTACTTTCGTGTTTTCGTTTATAAAGGAATTTCACATTGAGCCTTATTGTCTATTCCCGTGATTTTGTGATTACATGATTCTTTCACTCATATTACTTGATGTTTTCTCATGACTTTATTTTCATGAGTATTATTGTGCTATATAGATTTTGAGTGTTGATTATGTGATTCTCATATTTTATGGAATATATTCTTGTTTTATTCCTTTCTTGAAGGATTTCGTACTAGTTTATAATTTTATCATATAACTTGTTGCGTATTCTTCATTTTGGCAGAGTTTTCAATTATGCTAAACTATTTTCAAACTTATTTTTGAAAACTCCTACCCATCAATGGGTGGTTGGATGGGCGACAATGCCTTGTGAGCCTAACTGAAAATTTTTTTAACAAGTGCATGATAGGGTGGAGGGTATGAGTTAAACACTTGATCCTTATTATGCTTGTTGGCTCAGAGGCCTTCCACTCTAGTTTGATGATAATCAACTCATGTAGTTATAGTTACTAATAATCTTGTGATGTTTAGTTTCAGATTCTTAACCAAGATATTAGTAGGTGTTTAGCTTCAACAAAAATATTTTTGGAGCTTTCACATGGTGATTCAAGAGCCCGAGCGTCAAAGTTCATATCTAGCACTCGTTGGAGTCAAGCTCGGTGGATCATGTTTGGATCGAGTCGGCTTGAAGACGGAGTTCGTCAAGAAGACTTCGGTACCTATGTTTAGTTTATGGTTTAGATCCATTTGTTAAAGATTAGATAGTGTTATATGCTCAAGTTCATAATACACACACTTGTTTCTAGTTTCATGTTTATTGGTTTTCGGTTTTTGGTTTAACCGATCTTGGTTTTTGATTGAGGCAAATCCTGCACATAAAAATAAAGAATTTCAGATTTAGAATCAAGATGTGCAAGTGCTCAATTCTTCCGCTATAGCAAGTGGCTATGCGGGTCGTGATCCACAAGGAGGGTTTGTGATGGAAGCGTTCAAAGTTTTAGTTGAAATCTTTGTGAAGACAAAATGAAAGTTCTTCTTTGTTTTGAGTTTTGAAAATGAAAAAAGAGTTATGTTAAAGTTAGAAAGAAAATGGTAGAATGAGAAAGTGGAGAAGAATGGAAAATAACTATTTACAAAGAAATGGGAAAGAAAGCGACTATGTACAAATGAATTGAAAAAGAATGATTTGAAAGAGGTAGTGTTGGTGATTTAATTTACAGAAATAAAAGAAAAGAAAGAAAAATAATTACTTACCTTCTTTTCACCAAAAGCTTACCTTGAATCTTCAACTACGATGTTACCTTGAATTGGAGGCAATCAGCACATAGCCCATAAGAGTTGATTATTGGTCTATTTCACATTACATCATCAAGACAACTCAAGCATGAAATGATACAGAGAGAGACTCAATTCCATCGTCATGAGCTATCGGTGGCACTCGCAAAAACAAGGCTCTTTCGATACTTTTAGACTCACTTGGAAGACAATTGTACCAAAAAGAAAGTGAAGTAGAAAAGAAGAAGAAGAAAAAAAACTAAAAAGAAGTACATACAAAGAAGGAACATAGATTCGATTTTATAACGATCAAAGAAAAGAAAGAAACCTTACACCAGTGTCACTCTCAGCTCAAGCTTCATTCTTGTTCTTCGATGAAAGTCTGATCTCCTCTGAATTACATAAATGAAAACTAAAATTACATGAAAAAGAAAAACAAAAACCTAAACTAAAAAATGGAAAACTAGTCTAAATCCTATCTCTGCATGGTCGTCCTATTTTCAGTGTAAATACTGGCTTTTTATAGGCAAAAACCCAACCTCCAAGATCCCGGGAAGTTCGGGGGAGCAAACGCTCCCCCTAACTCCACAACCAAGCCGCGAAAACGAGGCTTTGGCCGCGTTTCCGCAGCCAGGGTGTGGCTAGGTGGCCACACCCTGTTGGTGGGTTTTCCTGGTTTTGCCTTCTGACTTTATCTGTAGTTGGATTTTCAGTTTGAGTCCGGGAGTGTGACGAAATGGCCTTTGTTTCTTGGCTTTAACCGATCGATTCTGAGAGGATTCTTCTTAACCGATTTTCAACCTCTTGATTTTGCCCTGATTCTCTGAGCTCGAATTAACTCTGATTTAATTCAGAATTTTGGTGGGCTTTGGGCTCATTTCTCTTCATCTCCTTAAGGAATGGGCCTGCAAATAAATTAAACAATTAATTAGGATAATGCAAACTTTTATTCTATAATAAGTATGGAAATACGATACTAAATATGCAACATTAGCGACCAATCACACCCCCATACCTATCTTTTGCTCGTCCTCGAGCAAAACAACTAAACTATACTAAGGATTATTAGACCACTTTTGCAGGTCACGCGATTGCACTGAGCATGTGAAACAAGCCGTTAAACCTCTAGGTTCTCCCTAGAGGACGAGTTTTGTCTCGTGAGGGTTTTCAGTGGATTGCACCCATAAAATCCATAAAGAAAGAGAAACAAAGAGAGTATTTTCGAAAAGCATTTTGAAAGAGAAAAATATTTGAAATATAATTGTAAGATCTAAGCAATCTATAAGTTATAGGAAAATCGAATTTTTCATTCCTACACTTAGTCTCTATTCAAAAATTTGTTATCAATCAAAGTAAGGAGTCAAATTGTACTTCTCATCTAGTCTATTACTTTACCCTAAGTCATATGCACCTTGTGACTGTAGAAATTTTGACTAAGGGTTCATTAACTCTAACTCTTATGCCTTATTTATATATATATATATATATATATATATATATATATATATATATATATATATATATATATATTGGTGGTATTATTCCTTTGTTCTATTAGGCTTTCTAATCTGCCCATGTAACGAGCCTTTAATCGATGACTCCCAAACCAAACGGTCTTAGGGCACCGGGTGAGAAAACACCCCAAGGACTTAAGGACTCGAGCAAATAAGGCCACAAAACTAAGGATTTTATTATATGAACCACTTTTAGGCGTGAATACTTATGCTTTAGTAGACACAAATACCCAGCTTAATCAGAGGATTTTTATTTTTATTTTTTTCTTAAACTTATCTAATCATCTTTCGCATAAATACTAAGGCTTGCTTAGGCCAAAGCACCTAGCTAATCAATAAATAGATTTATTTATTTTTTTTCTCTTTTTTTCATAAGGCATAAGAATCTTTGTTTTTTAACCCTAAGTGTGTAAGTGTATGAAGTGTGCAAATTTCATCAAGGTAAAGATCAAGACTAAATTAGTTTG
This sequence comes from Agave tequilana, assembly GCA_038442645.1. Taxonomy (NCBI): domain Eukaryota; kingdom Viridiplantae; phylum Streptophyta; class Magnoliopsida; order Asparagales; family Asparagaceae; genus Agave; species Agave tequilana. The sequence continues at coordinate 103,257 of JAVJIF010010481.1, read as the reverse complement.
ACAGATTTTCTTCCTAACCCTAAAAATCAAACAAATAATCTTATTTTGACCAAGTATAAGAAATCCTAATTTGGATTTTCCTATTCCTTAAAATTGACTTAATTTCTTAATAAAAATATGTCAAAATATTGTTTCTGTTCTCCAAAAAGTTTTTAAAAGTAAAGAAAATGTTAATTTTTTTTAATAAAAAAAAAACCTAAGTTATGTTAGACCCTCCCCCATACCTATCTCATGCATTGTCCTCAATGTATGAATTAATGCATAAATGCATGAAAAAGAAGAAAGGGAAGGAAAATGTTACGTTAAGGTGGTGGTTCCGGAGGTGGTCTGATTGGTCCACGAAATGCGGCCCAATCAACTTTTCGTTGGGTTCAGAGGAACCCACCAGAAATTTCACTAATATAACCCATTAAAATTATGAATCCATAAAGGATTTTTATTAAATATTTGACCCCATCTAATTTCCAAATTCCATAATTAATTTCGGAGTCAAATTTGTCAACCGCTTTGTCCCAAAATGGAGTATGAAATGATAGAATGGTTGACTTGGACTCAGGAAGTATAGGAACTAATACCGATTCAGGAAGGTGACTTAAGTCAAGTAAAGGTTCAGGAATCGAGATTGGTTCAAGAAGTGTGTCCAAGTCAAGAAGTTGAAACTCAAGTCCGCATTAATTTTCCAACAATGGAATGTGACTTAATATTGGTGATTCAAGTTCAGGAATGATAGGTGGGGGAATCAAAACTGACTCTAAAATATTACTCAAGTTTGGTAACAAAACAGGAGTCAATATTGATTCAGAAAGTTGAACTGAATCACAGATTTGAGAATCTATGTCACATATCTCATTGAGTTCAATATCAAAAAAATGAGAACTTGCCAATTTGTCAATAGGATTTTTAAAAATGTAAAATTGGTCAAGTTCAATATGATCATCAAGAATGGGTGATTCAATTTCATGACGAATTGGCACAGAATTCAATGTTGACTCAGGAAAAAGATTGAAATCAGGTGAAGACACCGGAGTCATTATTGAATCAAGAAGTAAAATTGAATCACTAAGTTGAGATTCATGATCATATTCATTTTCAAGTTCGATTTCAGGAAAAGGATAACTTGTCAAACTGTCAATATTCTTTTCAAAATTTAGAGTTTGGGCAAGTTCAAATGATTGTTCTGAAATGGAACCTTGATTTCCAAAACAACCTAACTCATCGGCTCTAACAGAATGGTTAGTGACATCAGAACTGGTCAAACGGTGGGAACGTAGAGATTGGACCATCATATCTATGTCACGATTACGAGCGTTTTGAGCCTGAGTCATGGCTTCAAGCATCTTTTCATAGTTGATAGGTTCATTGGTTTGATGAAAAGATGAAGTATTGTCTTGAAATTGGTGGTGAAATTGTGAGTCCATCAGATTTTGGGATTTGTGTTTGGACTCACGCATACTCATTTCCAAATTGATAGTTTTCTATTTTGGACTGGTGGAACTGAGTATGAATCTTGAAAATATTGTGGACAAGGTGGATAAGGAGGACAAGTTGGTTGAAAATTAGACTCGGGGGACATGAATCCCCACTGACTCTGTGAAGAGTTGAAATCATTCTGAAATTATAGTTATTAGATTGGGGGCATAGGTTATATTGATTCGGATAAGACCAATCCGGCATACTAGGTTGGTTAAAGTTATGATATGCCGGGCTGGTAATATCCGAAAATGAAGTCAGTGTGTAATATGGATTATTATTGAAGTTGAAAAAATTGTTATTATAAGCCATATCACACAATAGAATACAAACAAAGAAAAAGAAAAACAAACAAATAAACAAACAAAAAAGAAAAATTTCTAACCTAAGTTAGGGTAGACCTATGACCTAGATGACTCCTAACTGATTAGACTGTCTACGGGAGGTTTAATGCAGACTTTGATCACAAGCTAATCAGCCAGGTCAGGGCAAGGTTGGTGGGAGGTTTTCCGTCAAAGACGTTCCCTAATTAAATAACCACCAACCTTCGGGCTTTCGGCCCTTAATCCCTTTCCTACACACTGATTTGGCAGGAGTCAAATTCTAACACCTTTCCCCTTAGGATAATCACCTAATTGAGTCTGAGATGTCCCTAGGGCCAACGTCTACTCATTTTTAGTTAGGCTTGGGTTAGTGAGTGCTTGGAATCTGATTTTTGGGCTAAGGAAGGGTGATTAAATCCCCACCTTATCTTGTTATGGGTTAGTGCCCTTAAGATAAGTTTGTGCAAGTGTACAAAATATGTAAATAAGATTCACTCAATGTAATGAAAATCAACCAAGAGATGAGTCCTATTCTACATGCAATGCAAACGTACCTTGCTCCAGCACTCTTCAACAGTAAAAATAAATGAATTGAAAAGACACGTACCTAAAATGCAAGCGTCTAATCAATTTTTTTATCTTTTTCAACAAGTATTTTACTGTTGGTTTATTAGCAGGCTTTTGGTGATGGCATATAAGAAAAAACAAATTGCAGAAAACTAGAATTTTGCAAGTCAAGCAGCCCTGCAAAAAAAAACAACGTTAGTAGTCAACTCCTTTTTTACCGCGGATCCGTGGCTTTGGCTGCGAAAACGCGGCAAAGAAGAGGGCACTTGGTCTCTGCTTTCTAGAGTAGAGGCCTAAGACCACTTATATGTTACTGCAATCTTATTTCCTGCTTTGCTTGCCCTATAACCTGCAACAGAGAAGAAAATTCGTTTTAGTTCTAAGAATTCAATAAAAAAATCAGATTTCAATAAAAATCGTTACCCTCCCCGGCAACAGCGCCAAAATTGATTCAGGCAAATCCTGCACATAAAAATAAAGAATTTCAGATTTAGAATCAAGATGTGCAAGTGCTCAATTCTTCCGCTATAGCAAGTGACTATGCGGGTCGTGATCCACAAGGAAGGTTTGTGATGGAAGCGTACAAAGTTTTTGTTGAAATCTTTGTGAAGACAAAATGAAAGTTCTTCTTTGTTTTGAGTTATGAAAATGAAAAAAGAGTTATGTTAAAGTTAGAAAGAAAATGGTAGAATGAGAAAGTGGAGAAGAATGGAGACTGATTATTTACAAAGAAATGGGAAAGAAAGCGACTACGTAAAAATGAATTGAAAAAGAATGATTTGGAAGAGGTAGTGTTGGTGATTTAATTTACAGAATAAAAGAAAAGAAAGAAAAATAATTACTTACCTTCTTTTCACCAAAAGCTTACCTTGAATCTTCAGCTACGACGTTACCTTGAATTGGAGGCAATCACCGCATAGCCCATAAGAGTTGATTATTGGTCTCTTCCACATTACATCATCAAGACAACTCAAGCATGAAATGATACAGAGAGAGACTCAATTCCATCGTCATGAGCTATCGATGGCACTCGCAAAAGCAAGGCTCTTTCGATGCTTTTAGACTCACTTGGAAGACAATTGTACCAAAAAGAAAAGTGAAGTAAAAAAGAAGAAGAAGAAGAAAACTAAAAAGAAGTACATACAAAGAAAGAACATAGATTCGATTTTATAACGATCAAAGAAAAGAAAGAAACCTTACACCAGTGTCACTCTCAGCTCAAGCTTCATTCTTGTTCTTCGATGAAAGTCTGATCTCCTCTGAATTACATAAATGAAAACTAAAATTACATGAAAAAGAAAAACAAAAACCTAAACTAAAAAATGGAAAACTAGTCTAAATCCTATCTCTGCATGGTCGTCCCATTTTCAGTGTAAATACTGGCTTTTTATAGGCAAAAATCCAACCTCCAAGATCCCGGGAAGTTCGGGGGAGCAAACGCTCCCCCTAACTCCACAACCAAGCCGCGAAAACGCGGCTTTGGCCGCATTTTCGCGGCCAGGGTGTTGCCAGGTGGCCACACCCTGTTGATGGGTTTCCCTGGTTTTGCCTTCTGACTTTATCTGTAGTTGGATTTTCAGTTTGAGTCCGGGAGTGTGACGAAATGGCCTTTGATTCTTGGCTTTAACCGATCGATTCTGAGAGGATTCTTCTCAACCGGTTTTCAACCTCTTGATTTTGCCCTGATTCTCTGAGCTCAAATTAACTCTGATTTAATTCAGAATTTTGGTGGGCTTTGGGCTCATTTCTCTTCATCTCCTTAAGGAATGGGCCGGCAAATAAATTAAACAATTAATTAGGACAATGCAAAGTTTTATTCTATAATAAGTATGAAAATACGATACTAAATATGCAACATTAGCGACCAATCAGTTTTCATGAATAGATAGAATCAAAACAAATTTACATGGTTTTATGTATATTAGATTTGTTCTATATACATGTATGCTTCATATCTTGAACAAACTTAGTTTGATATGCCTATTTCATGAATTTGAGTTTTGTGTTTTAACAAAACTTATTTTCGAATTTATTGTCAAAAACATTGATATATATATCTTCCATGTATATTGGATTCTATCTATATACAACATGCTTTAAAAGTTGTTTAATATCATGTTTTGTATTTGGATGAGTTTTGGACAAAACGATTTTTCAATTCAAAAATCCAAGTTTTAGAAAATACAGGTTTTGGTTTTCGGCAAAATTTCCATAACACAAAAATGGTTCAAATAGTTTGAATTATGTGTTGAAATTTTTCACACATGTTTGTATTTCAAATATAATGTTAGAAACTATTTTTGTGGATTTTTAGAGTTTTTATAGGATTTTATAGAATATTAAAAACTCAGTTTTTCAGTCCTATAAATCTGCCTGCCAGGCTCTGGTGGTCGACCGGACCCAGAGTCGGTCGATCGACGTGCACAAAACGTGCACGCTGGCCAGCCACTTGGGCCGATCGACCGAGCAGTCGACCGACTGCAAGTACCCCACTCTCGGGTGGGGGCGGTCGACCGACCGGTCGACCGTGAGGCTTGGCACGGTCGACCGAACGGTCGACCGGCCAGAGAGCAATTGCTCTCTGGATTAGCACGGTCGACCGGCCGGTCGACCGGATGGCTCAACGGTCAGTTTTTTGACCGTTGGCCGATCGACCGGAAGGCCAATCTGGCCTGTGTCAGCTGCCGACGGCTTGTTTTTCTCTAGCCCTATATATTGGGCTTTGGGGGACTATTTTGGGTAAGAATTTTTAGAGCAAAAATCTACATCTTCCAGCAAGTTTTCAAAGAGTTTTTAGTGCTTAAAGATTTGATTTTTATCTTGTTTTTAAAAGAGTTGGAAAATCATTTGAAAAGAAAATTCTTTGGGAATTTGTTTGATTTTCATTTTCAATTCTATCTAGAGTTTTTCCCTAGAGTTTTTTCTTTGAGCTTTTGATTTCCAAACTCTTTGTTTTCCACACTTGAGCCATATCATTCTATCCTCTATATAGGATCTTTGTTTTTGTGGAAAAGAAATTGGTTTGTGGTCTTTTGATCACTAAGTTGTAACCCTCCTACTTTGTGTTATCCCTCTTGTGTAGAGGTTGATTTGGAGTGGTGGTTGGATCCCTCTAGTGAGAGGTTGAGATCGGTGTTAGCTCCCTCTAGTGAGAGGTGGAGGTATTGTGTTTTGCTCCCTCTAGTGAGAGGTAGAGTTTGTGTTGCATTTGTATCCCTCTTAGTGAAGAGGTGGATTGTGATTGTTTGGATAAGTGCCTACCCCTCTTGTGTGAGGTGGTGATTGAGTTGGTTGTGCATTGCCTCTGTGAGAGGTTGTATATGGTTGGAGAGAGGAGTTGTGTACTCCCTTGTTGTATTGCCCCAAATCCTCAGTGGAGGTTCCCTGTGTGGGAGTCCTGTGTGGACAAATTAGTGGATTGGAAATCCTTCTGTGTGAAGGCGGGGACGTAGAGCTGGGTGCTCGAACCTCGAAACATATTCGTGTGTTTGCGTTTGATCCATTGACTCTAACTTGAAAAACACCTAGAGGGGGGGTGAATAGGTATTGTTGCTAATCTAACAATCTTTTTAAAACTATGATGGATGAATGATGCAACGATCTCTCAAAACAAGACTAAGAGCCGAATACCCTATGAAGGGTTCTGAACTCCTTCCTCCTGATTCCCCTTTAATGGGTTAGAGGTGCGCAATGCAACCTTGTTGTATGAGAATTAATCGATCAAGGAATGAATGAAATGCAATGATGAAGTGCACACAAGATATATCACAAGTAACAAAAACTAGAAACAATAATACAAAGGAAAGTAAACTAGATCTTAAGCAAGTAATTGAAAGCTATAAAGTGCAAGAGAAATTTAAAGCGAAAATGGACACAAGGCAATCACAAACACAAGATATTTGTTTCGAGGTTCGAGCCACCGCTCTACTCCTCGCCTTCACCTCCGTGAAGGGTTTCCACTATCCACCGAGGACGATTACAATGGTCTACCAAAGACCGAGCACCGAGCTCCACCACTTACAATGACCTCTACCGAAGAGGTGTCTCCACAAGATGAAGAAGAACACAAAGAACCAAAGTGATCACAACTAGATCACTAAACTCTTTACAAACTCTCACTCTTTTACAATTTCCTTATAGATTGAGTAAGGAATTTTGGCACTAAGGAGTGTAATGAGAAAACTCAGTTGCAAGAGGATTTTTGCTACAAAATACAACTGAAAACAAGCTCAAGAAAGAATGGAAAATGAAGAGCTTAAAAACTTTTCTTCTCTTTTAAAAACTTAGGTATTTTCTTGGTATTTTGCAAGAGGCTATTCTCCTCTATTTATAGGGAGAAGAAGGGGTTAAAAACAAATTATTTTAAGTCTATTTAACCTGAAAAAGTTCACCAAAACATCAGAAAAAGTCTGCAAAAACAGATTAAGAAAACAGATTTCAGAATTGCACAAAAAAGGAAAGAGCCGTTGGCACTTTGCAGACCTGCCGGTCGACCGGTCCGATCGACCGGCTACCCTGCTGGCAGTAGCCGTTGGGCTCGGGTCGACCGCTCGGGTTGACCGACCTCTAAGAGGAAACACAAGTTTCTGAAGGCGGTCGACCGGGGCGGTCGACCCAGAAAACCCAAGAGCATGAGTGCAGACAGTCGGTCGACCCGGGCGGTCGGCCGACAGACATGCACAAGCGTGCATGTCCTGTGCTGGTGCCGGTCGACCGGTCTTGCCTGAAACAGAATATCAGCAGCAAGACAGAACTTGGAAATTTTGATGTAAAAATTATTTTGAAGTAAAATAACTAAGTATCATGATAGAAGGAATATACATGATCTAAATATGATATATATATATCTTTGGAAAACTTGGAGTCATGTATATTTGACAAGTCATGAAAAACTTAGAAACGAAAGGTCTTAAACATGAAAATTTGTAAACAGAAAATTGTGTGTGTGTATCCTAGAGCCAAAATCCAAAACTCAAACTTTAACAATCTATTTCTTACATCGGTTCTAAGGACTACAAGTTCTTCAAGAGGGCTTCACCATATGATCTTTGACACTTGATACTTGAGCCCAAATTGAGGTGACTTGAGTCCAAAACGCTTCCTTTGGGAAGAAAACTTCTAGTTTTAATAGAACCCTAAAACACACTTAAACAATAAACAATATTAGTACAAATAACTAATATGTTTTGTAATCATCAAAACACACTAAAAATGGGTGATTGTAACCTTGGGCCAACAATCTCCCCCTTTTTGATGATGACAAAACATATAAGTTATTTAAACAAAAAGGAAGAAGAGCTTGAAAAGCTCCCCCTCAAATAATGCTATGTATAAAGAATAACTATGAAAAAGCTAAACACATAACGCATTTACAACACATAGTTTTTGTCAAAAACAATATCGGCAAACATTCAACTCACAATACATCAATACATAACAAACTTATTCTTTTTCATAAAACTCAAGTAAACACTTATTCTCCCCCTTTTTGTCATACATCAAAAAGGGTTAAAAAAATTTCAAGAATCCATAATGCAAACATTCAACTCACCACAAATAAAAGAAAATCTAGCATAGTCTAATGGTTTAGTAAAAATATCGGCAAGTTGAAAATCGGTAGAAACATAATCAATATCAATATCACCTTTCTCATAATGATCTCTAAGAAAGTGATACCTAATGTCAATGTGTTTGGTTTTACTATGTTGATTTGCATTCTTTGTCATGTGAATACTACTAGTATTATCACAAAATATTTTAACATGATCAAAGTGTAAATCATAGTCAAGGAGAGTATGTTTCATCCAAAGAACTTGTGCACAACAAGCTCCGGCTGCAACATACTCCGCCTCGGCGGTTGATAGGGCTATCGAATTTTGCTTTTTGGAAGACCAAGACACAAGACAATTACCTAGGAATTGACATGTTCCACTTGTGCTCTTCCTATCTACCCTACAACCCGCATAGTCGGCATCCGAAAAACTCGTCATTGAAAATTGACCGGTTTTCGGATACCACAAACCCATTTCAATAGTGCCCTTAAGGTATTTAATTATGCGTTTAACCCAATTATGTGAGAGTCTTTAGGACAAGATTGAAAACGTGCACAAAGACAAACGGAAAACATGATATCCGGCCTACTAGCCGTCAAAAAAAGCAAGCTACTTATCATGCTACGGTAAAGTTTAATGTCTACACTTTTACCTTGTTCATCCTTATCAAGCTTTCTAGTTGTTGCCATGGGAGTTTTGCTTACTTTAGCGCCTTCAAGCCCGAACCTCTTGATTAGTTCCTTTGTGTACTTGGCTTGATTGATGAAGATCTCATCATTCTTTTGCTTGATTTGGAGTCCAAGGAAATAGTTGAGCTCCCCCATCATAGACATTTCGAATTCATCCTTCATGCATGACTCAAAAGCTTGGTAAAGAGATTCATTAGTAGAACCAAAAATAATATCATCTACGTAAATTTGCACAATAAGTATATCTTTTTCTACATGTTTTGTAAACAAAGTTGTGTCAATTTTACCTTTCTTAAAACCATTTGAAATTAAAAATGAAGATAGTCTTTCATACCAAGCCCTAGGGGCTTGTTTTAAACCATAAAGAGTTTTATCTAATTTAAAAACAAAATCTGGACGTGTAGGATCAACAAACCCGGGGGGTTGTTCAACATACACCTCCTCATCAATAAAACCATTTAGGAAAGCACTTTTAACATCCATTTGAAATAATTTGAAATCTTTATATGAAGCAAAAGCTAGTGTCATCCGTATAGCTTCAAGCCGTGCTACGGGTGCAAAGGTTTCTTCAAAATCGATTCCTTCGATTTGAGTGTAACCTTGGGCAACTAACCTAGCTTTATTCCTAACAACGTTACCCGATTCATCCAACTTGTTCTTAAAGATCCACTTAGTACCAATTGTTGGTCTATTGTGGAGCCTAGGAACAAGGTGCCAAACTTAGTTGCGCTCAAATTGATTAAGCTCCTCTTGCATAGCAAGCAAGCAATATGAATCGGCCTCGGCTTCGAGGACGTTTTTGGATTCAACATGAGAAATAATGCATAATGACCACAATAATCATGAAGTTTAGAGCGAGTGGTTACCCCTTTTGATACTTCACCTATGACGAGGTCCTTGGGATGATGTGGATTGTATCTCCAATCCTTTGGAAGTTGTTGAATGGGCTCTTCTCCATTTGTTTGATCTTCATTTCCTTGAGCCTCTTCTACTTTAGCTTCACTTCATCATCCTTTGGCTTGTCTCCCATAGTAGGTGTATCCTCCAAGGTCACTTTCTCCAAGCCTTCATCTAATGCATCTATTTCTACAACATTCTTAACAAACAAGTTAGATTCCTCAAATTTAACATGAATAGATTCCTCAATGGTCAATGATGACCTATTGAAGACTCTATAAGCCTTACTAGTACTAGAATAACCCACAAAAATTGCCTCATAAGATTTAGCATCAAATTTTCCTAAATTATCTTTTGTATTTAAAACAAAACATTTGCATCCAAAAACTTTGAAATATGAAACATTTGGTTTTCTAGAAAAGTACATTTCAAAGGAAGTTTTGAAGTATTTTTACACAAGAAAACACGATTTGATATATAGCATGATGTATTAACGGCCTCGGCCCACAAATAATGTGGTAGACCATATTCACTAAGCATTGTCCTAGCCATCTCTTGTAATGTTCTATTTTTCGTTTAACTACTCCATTTTGTTGTGGAGTTCTAGGACAAGATAGTTCATGCTTTATTTCATGTTCTTCACAAAAAGTTGTAAAGGGTAGGTTTAGTGAATTCACCTCCTCTATCACTTCTTATTCTTAAAATTGAAACATCTTTTTCTTTTTCAACTCTTTTCTTAAAAGTTTGGAAATATGAAAAAGCTTGATTTTTGTGTTCAAGAAAGAAAACCCAAGTAAACCGTGAAAAGTCATCAACTAAAACAAATGCAAATCTATTCCCACTTAGACTTTTGGTTTGTGTAGGGCCAAAAAGATCCATATGGATTAACTCCAAAGGACGTGATGTCATGATATCCTTAATTGACTTGAAAGAAGACTTAGTTTGTTTCCCAAATTGACATGCGTCACAAACTCGGTCCTTTTCAAAACTCAAACAAGGAATACCTTTCACCATTTCCTTTGTGTTTAATCTAGAAATATGGTCAAAAGAAATATGGCCTAATCTCCTATGCCACAATCAAGAGTCATCATCGAGGGCTTTTAAACAAGTAATATTACAAGACACATTAGACATATCTATCATATAAACATTATTTTCACGAAAACCGGAAAACACACAAGTATTAGATATTCTATCAATTACTTTACAAACTACATTATTAAAAACAACATCAAAACCTTTATCACAGAGTTGACTAACACTCAAGAGATTATACTTGAGGCCATCAACTAAAACAACATTTTCAATTAAAGGGGATGTGCCAAGTTTTTGAAAAACACCTAGAGGGGGGGTGAATAGGTGTAAGTGCTAATCTAAAATACAAATGCAAAACTAAGTGCGCTAAATGCGGAAGCTAATGCAAATTATGCACAAACTAATACAATACAACAAGTGTAGCCGAATTCCCCTTGCGAGGCTCTGGACTAACTCCCCTTGATTCCCCTTGAAATGGGTTGAGGTGCTATGTGAAGCTCTTGTTGGATGAGTATAGGCACACACACAAGCAATCCAAGCAATATGAAATACACACAATCAAGCCAAGCATATAAGAATGAATTGCAATATAAAAGATGCAAGGCAACACAAGCAATGTATAAGATATGTATGCAATGAAAGAATGATGCTTGAATGAAATGAGGCTTGCACAAAGTAAAGAGAGTAGAGTTGAGAGAAATTGGATCAAACGCTAACACAAAGATTTGTTTCGAGGTTCGAGTACCCAACTCTACATCCCCGCCTACACCACCGTGTAGGATTTCCTATCCACTATAGGAGTACCGAACTCCTCTCTCAACCTTACAAAGCCACCGAGGCTATACAACCACAATCCACCTCTACCGAAGAGGGATAAGGCCCGTAGCCAACAACCAATCAACAACAACAAACACAATCACCTCTACCAAAGAGGGATCCAAACCAATACCACTCCGATCACCTCTACCGAAGAGGGATTCACAAGAGCAAGGAGGGTTTACAACAAGTGGTTTCTTTCAACCACAAACAATCTCTCTTTTCTTTTCTCTTTTCTTTTTCCACAAAAAACATGATCCTAATAGATTAGGATAGGTGATAGCTCAAGTGTGGAAACAAGGTGTTTTTTGAAACAAGCAACAAAGAAAAACTTCTTGGGAAATCTCTTGTAGATGATAGGAATAAAAGACCAAATCAAAATCCCAAAAATCTATTTTTCTTTGATTTTCCAAAAACCCAAAACAAATGAGAATCAATCTTTTTAGCACAAAAACTCTTTTAAAAAAACTTGTTTTTAAACTCTGAAAACAGGGTATTTTCTCTTGTAAAAACCTTAGCCAAAATCCCAAAGAGTTGGGGTTTATATAGGCCAAAACAGAAACTAGCCGTTAGGCTGACGTGTCAGCCTGACTAGCCTAACGGTCGACCGGCCGGTCGACCGTCCAATGGTCATATTTTGACCCGTTGGAACCTCCGGTCGACTGCCCGGTCTACCGAAACAAACAGAGAGCAGAGCTCTCTGCAGCGGTCGACCGTCCGGTCGACCGACCCCCTGGCTGCCAGACGTGCACAAGTCTGTGCACGTTGGTCGACCGCGCGGTCGACCGGCCTTAGGTGCGGTCGACCGCTCGGTCGACCGTTCTGGCCTGACAGGTCAGTCTGGGTCCAAAACTGGTATAAAACATGTTAGAAAAATTCTTTTAAAAAACTTCTATCTTTTCTGAAAATTCCATAAACTTGTTTTATCATATAGCATTGATATTGAAACATGTGATAATCATTTCTACTCAAATATCAAGCATATGAAATCATTTTTGTTTCTTCTCATTTTTATCAAAAACAAACTCTTGTATTTTTATCAAACTTGGTTTTCAACACATGAATAGGGATATCAAAATAAGTTTGTTTAGCACGTTTAAACCATGTATGTATATCTAGAACATATCTAATATACATAGAAATAAAGTAAACTTGTTTTCATCTACTATTCATGAAAACCCAAAATCCAAATCATGAAACGTGTGTGTATGTGTGCACTTAAGCATATCAACTATTCTAAACTTTACAAATGGATCTAAAAACTCATAATCTAAACTAGGATACCTAGTCTCTTGACGATCTTCCATCTTCAAGTAGACTTGCTCCCAAACGCGATCCACCGAGTGCAAAGGTATGATCTTTAAGCTTTGGCACCGGAATCACCATGATAAGCTTCCAAACACCTCTTGTTGAAGCTAATCATCAAGCTAATATCCTGTTAATGATCTGAAACTTAGAAACACAAGAATATTAGTAAACATAACTACATGAGTGAGTCGTCATCAAAACTAGAGTGGAAGGCCTTTGGGCCAACAATCTCCCCCTTTTTGATGATGACAAAACTCATGGAGTTATATATGCATGGATTATAGTTAAGCTTCAAAGAAGCTCCCCCTTAACTCATGCATCACAAATAAACAATAAATATGCAATGAATGACAATGCATATAAACATGGTGCTCTAGATACCAATGAAATATTCAAAATAAAACATGCTTCTAGATACCAATTAAAACATCATAAAAACATCATAAACATCATATATGCAAAAAATGTAAGTATGCATATAAACAAAACACAAATATTTCTCCCCCTTAGATAAGGAAGACATGCATATATAAAACACAAAACACAAATACTTCTCCCCTTTTTGTCAATCATCAACAAAGGGGTATAAAACATAAAAACAAATTTTCTCCCCCTTTTTGTCAAAAACAAAAGGATTAAGAAGGGGTAATCAAATCATTCATAACAACAATGATAACAATTCAAGATAAGACAACAAAGTGCATATTGATACCAATTTGAAAAGTAAAACATGTAAGTCAAAAGTATATATATTTTTCTTAAACAAAATTTTGAGATACCAATTAAAAACGCTCAACATAAATATCTTGATATCATTAAGAGAAATATATTCTTTTAAGCATATGATACCAATTTGAAACGATATTTTATCATAAAGTAAGGGAGTGGAATCAAATACCAATTGAAAGACAACATCAAATTTTCTCCCCCTTTATGAAATACCAACTAAACATATGCATAAGCTTGTTAAGATACCAATTGAAAACAAATCAAACATTAGAAATTTTTCAAGCTTAGCATAAAGATATATATGTTTGAAATTTGATACCAATTGACATTGATATTCTTGAAAGAGTAAGCATACATATACAAAACATATATGAGTATACAAAAAGATCAAAAATTGATACCAATTGAAAGTGTTCAATGATACCAATTGAAAGAATAGGGTCAAGTGTATATCTCATATTATAACGAAGAATATGAACTAGTTAAAATGAAAAGTTTTGTTAACTAGTACGAAATCCTTCAAGCAAGGAATAAATACAAATCATTTTTCATAAAAATGAAATCCACATGATAATCAACACTCTAATCCAATTAAGCATAAAAATGTCTCATGAAAATAAAACATGAGCAAATAATAAATGTGAGTGTACAAGTCAAGTATGGAGATCACAATCATGAAAATTTGTTCAATTAAGTTCAATTATTCCTTTAAACAAGAAAACTAAAATTAATATTATTTAATCTTCAAGGCATATGTATGTCTAATACAAACCAAAGTATACATACATATCCAAGATACAAACGAGTCCACAAGGATATATGCATGAAGGCACGTGGCTCAAAAAGGATATTCATGTATATCTAATGGTTTGGACAAGGTAAACATATACATGAAGTTTAAATACCAATTCAAGGAAAACATGAAAAGCATGAAAAGTATGAAAATTTAGCTTTTCATTAAAACAATTTGATACCAATTCTTTTCAAGGTATATGTATGATTTGTCAACACAAGAAGTATACATACATATCCCTTAAACACACTTTGAGTCCATAATAGATATTTGCATGAAAGGCAAATGACTCAAGGGGTATACATGTATATCTTCAAGTTTGGCAAAATACACATATACATGAAATGAAAACTCATAATCATAAAAACAAATACCAAAAATGGAATACAAGTTTAAAATGTATGAATCATCAAAACTAGACTATACTAGCACATCTAATGGGAACAAACAAGCATTCAATCCCAAACATATATAGATTTGTTTGTAGCCCATCATATGTACAAATATAACTCCTAGTCTTAATGAAAACTAACATCTAAACATATATTCAAAACATGAAGCATAAAACAAACACGAATATTATTTTGCTATATAAAACAAGCAAATATTCATCAAAAATTCTTTTATCAAACTTCTAGGTATATGTATGATTCATCCAAATTTAACAATATACATACATATCCTAACCGTAAACGAGTCTATTAAAAGTATTTGCATGAAGGTAAAAGACTCATGGGTATACATGTATATTTATTAGGTTTGAATTCAAAATACATATACATGAAGTAAAAACATGAAAATAGGCATAGCAAGTATAAATGAAGGAATCATCAAAACTAGCTTATACATGTGCATATAGTGGGTACAAATGAGCATGAAGTGCAAACATATAAAAGTCAATTTGTTCTCACTATGTGTACATGCATACATGCAAGTTTTGATAAAATCTACATCTAAACTAGTTTATACCACATAAAGCATAAAACAACAAAAAATCATCATGAGAAACTAAAACATGATTACTATGTAAATTCACATGTATTAGATTCATGATGTACATTATAGCTAAACAAAAGGTGAGAACACTAAATATGGGTTCATGTAAGCAAGTGTGTCTCAAATACTATACATGTATGTCAAGGATCTAATAAACATGGAATGAACATACTAATCCATAGACATCAAAAACATGCTATAAACATGAATATTGAAAGCATGTAAACAATAAATGAGGAGTTAGGATAGTTACCAAAACCGAAGAAGCAACTTTCCTTGTCTCCAAAACATGGTGGTCCTCTCCACTAAAACTTCCCTTGAAAGTGATGCATCCAAATGATTTCCTTTAAATTCGGAATGCATCCACTCCAAGGTGCTATCACTCTCACGTCATGTGAGAGCCCACACCTACATCAAAAATAATAGGAGTGGTGGTCTTTGGTACCCACATCTTATTGGGTCCATGGGGGTTAGTCCCTTCTCTAACCCAAACAAAATTCTTTGCTAAATTTGAAGTATGTAATCTATCAAAGCAAAATTTAGCAAGGTGGCCCTTACGTCCACAATGTGTACATGTGTACACATGAGCATACATATGGTGATGGGTGTGTTCGTGAGGAGCATGTGTATGCCGTGGAGGGTGTGCATGCATATAGGATGGAATTTGTTTCTTTCGAACCAAGGTTTCCAACCGTGAGTGGTTCATGGCACATTGGCTCATAGTGGAGCCCAAACAATCTACTCTCTTCTTAAGCATGGATATATCATTATTAATAGAAGAAGAAGTACATGCATTAGGTAGACTAGATGAAGAAGCTACACTAGCATGGCAAACATGTGCTTCAATTTTATTTTGCAAAACAATGTTTTTATCTAAACAAACATTCAACTCATTTGAAATAGAAATAATTTTATTTTTCAAATCAACATTCTCTTTTAAAACAAAATCAACTTTTGAAGACAAGTTATCATTTTTCTTCAAAAGAACATGGCAATCATTTTATTTTTCAAAAACTCATTTTCTTTAAGTGCAAGATCAAGTTGAGATTTTAATAAATCCCTCTCATTAGCAATCTCCTCTTTCTCTTGCAAAAATTGTTAAGTCTAGCATGCAAACTCTTATTTTCTTTTTCAAGACCTAGACTTTCCTTTTTCAAAATTTTATATTTTTCTATCAATTTTTCACAAACAATAGATAGTTCTTCATTTAAAGCATGGGGATCAACAAAATCATTTGAAGAACTAGCACAATCATTACTATCTAGTTGAGTTTCCGATTGTACCTCAAGGGAGTCATTCCCTTGGACCATGTAGCATTGTTGTGGTTCGGATTCTCCACTAGATTCCTCTTCTTGGATATGCACTTGAAGCTCGGAGGTGGTGGTTGTTGTCAACTTGTTCCACACTACAAAAGCGGAATCAAAGTTAGAAACATGCATAAGATATTCTTTAGGCAAAGTGCTTCTAATAGCCTCTAGGGCATGTGCATTGGCCCCTATATGATTGCGATCACTAAGGAAGGATTCCTTGGTAATAGCAAGATAAACTTTATGACCTAGGGTTTGTAAATAAATGGTCTTCCTAATCTTCCAAACATGAATGTTGGAAGGGTCATACATAGGTGGGGTCATGAAGGCCATGGTAAACTATATGTCTGCAAACACGCAAATGTAAACAATAGATTAGCAAGCAAATGGATCTCACTCCTAGGATGTTAAGCCTAAGTATCAGGAGCACTGGCTTTGATACCAATTGAAAAACACCTAGAGGGGGGGTGAATAGGTGTAAGTGCTAATCTAAAATACAAATGCAAAACTAAGTGCGCTAAATGCGGAAGCTAATGCAAATTATGCACAAACTAATACAATACAACAAGTGTAGCCGAATTTCCCTTGCGAGGCTCTGGACTAACTCCCCTTGATTCCCCTTGAAATGGGTTGAGGTGCTATGTGAAGCTCTTGTTGGATGAGTATAAGTTAGGCACACACACACAAGCAATCCAAGCAATATGAAATACACACAATCAAGCCAAGCATATAAGAATGAATTGCAATATAAAAGATGCAAGGCAACACAAGCAATGTATAAGATATGTATGCAATGAAAGAATGATGCTTGAATGAAATGAGGCTTGCACAAAGTAAAGAGAGTAGAGTTGAGAGAAATTGGATCAAACGCTAACACAAAGATTTGTTTCGAGGTTCGAGTACCCAACTCTACATCCCCGCCTACACCACCGTGTAGAATTTCCAATCCACTATAGGAGTACCGAACTCCTCTCTCAACCTTACAAAGCCACCGAGGCTATACAACCACAATCCACCTCTACCGAAGAGGGATAAGGCCCGTAGCCAACAACCAATCAACAACAACAAACACAATCACCTCTACCAAAGAGGGATCCAAACCAATACCACTCCGATCACCTCTACCGAAGAGGGATTCACAAGAGCAAGGAGGGTTTACAACAAGTGGTTTCTTTCAACCACAAACAATCTCTCTTTTCTTTTCTCTTTTCTTTTTCCACAAAAAACATGATCCTAATAGATTAGGATAGGTGATAGCTCAAGTGTGGAAACAAGGTGTTTTTGGAAACAAGCAACAAAGAAAAACTTCTTGGGAAATCTCTTGTAGATGATAGGAATAAAAGACCAAATCAAAATCCCAAAAATCTATTTTTCTTTAATTTTCCAAAACCCAAAACAAATGAGAATCAATCTTTTTAGCACAAAAACTCTTTTAAAAAAACTTGTTTTTAAACTCTGAAAACAGGGTATTTTTCTCTTGTAAAAACCTTAGCCAAAATCCCAAAGAGTTAGGGTTTATATAGGCCAAAACAGAAACTAGCCGTTAGGCTGACGTGTCAGCCTGACTGGCCTAACGGTCGACCGGCCGGTCGACCGTCCAACGGTCATATTTTGACCCGTTGGAACCTCCGGTCGACACGGTCGACCGAAACAAACAGAGAGCAGAGCTCTCTGCAGCGGTCGACCGTCCGGTCGACCGGCCCCCTGGCTGCCAGACGTGCACAAGTCTGTGCACATCGGTCGACCGCGCGGTCGACCGGCCTTAGGTGCGGTCGATCGCTCGGTCGACCGTTCTGGCCTGACAGGTCAGTCTGGGTCCAAAACTGGTATAAAACATGTTAGAAAAATTCTTTTAAAAAACTTCTATCTTTTCTGAAAATTTCATAAACTTGTTTTATCATATAGCATTGATATTGAAACATATGATAATCATTTCTACTCAAATATCAAGCATATGAAATCATTTTTGTTTCTTCTCATTTTTATCAAAAACAAACTCTTGTATTTTTATCAAACTTGGTTTTTCAACACATGAATAGGGATATCAAAATAAGTTTGTTTAGCACGTTTAAACCATGTATGTATATTTAGAACATATCTAATATACATAGAAATAAAGTAAACTTGTTTTGATCTACTATTCATGAAAACCCAAAATCCAAATCAAGAAACGTGTGTGTATGTGTGCACTTGAGCATATCAACTATTCTAAACTTTACAAATGGATCTAAAAACTCATAATCTAAACTAGGATACCTAAGTCTCTTGACGATCTTCCATCTTCAAGTAGACTTGCTCCCAAACGCGATCCACCGAGTGCAAAGGTATGATCTTTAAGCTTTGGCACCGGAATCACCATGATAAGCTTCCAAACACCTCTTGTTGAAGCTAATCATCAAGCTAATATCCTGTTAATGATCTGAAACTTAGAAACACAAGAATATTAGTAAACATAACTACATGAGTGAGTCATCATCAAAACTAGAGTGGAAGGCCTTTGGGCCAACAGTTTTACATTACTGATACCGATGATTTTACCCTTGGCGTCATCTCCGAAGGTGACGGTGCCACCTTCATGATATCTTGATAGGGTTGCAAAGTTGTTGATGTCCCAAGTCATGTGCCTTGAGCAACCGCTATCAAGATACCACAATCCTCTACGTCGTTGGGCTTTGGAAGGTACCTACATCATTTAACAAATTTGTTGACTTTGGTACCCAAACTTTCTTGGGTCCTTGAAAGTTAGTGTTTCGAACCCAAACATTATGATGTGATGCATTTAGTCTATCATAGCAAAAATTGGCTAAGTGCCCTTTACGCCCACAATGTGAACATGAGAACACTCTACCATACATGAATGCATGATGTGTGTGTGAAGTGTGAGCATGTTTTGGGGGTTTACCACGATGTATAGGTTGCGTGGTATGAGCATGAGCATGAAAAGTATTTTTCTTATGGGCTTGTTTCTTAGGAAACATAGCCTCAATCTTCTTTTTATTAAACTCACAATTTTTTAAAACAATTTCTAATGAGTCTATTCTTTCTTTAAGCATGGTAATCTCATTGGAATCAGCTAGTGGGGTCTTGCCTTTACAAGAAATCTTGTACTTTTCAAAATCATTTTTAGTAGAAACTAAAGTAGAGAGCAATTCATCTTTTTCTTTAGAAAGAGTAACTACTTGAAGATTAAGAGATTCATTTTCCTTTTTCATTTTTAAATACTTTTTCTTTAGAAAATCATAGTTATGAGAAAGTTCTACAAATGCTTCTCCTAGTTCATCCATGGAGAGTTCATCATCAAAAGAAGTGGAAGGGGTTACCTTGCTTGTGCTTTCATTAGCCATGAAGCACATGTTGGAGGTGTCTATTTCCTCCTCGGATTCGCTCTCGAAATCCCATGTTGCTTTCATTGCCTTCTTCTTGAATGGCTTCTTGGAGGTGGAAGGCTTTACTTTATCCGGACACCCCGCAACTATGTGTCCCGGTCTTTAGCAATTGAAGCATATGATTTTTCTTTCTTCCTTGCCTCCTTGTCATCTCCTTCTTCCTTAGAATTTAGCCTTGTTGTACATCCTCCGGACGTTCTTCACAAGAAGTAAGAGCTCTTCGTCATCTTCTTCTTCATCGTCCTCGTCGAAATATGTGGATTGACTCTTGAAGGCTATAGTCTTCTTTTTGGAAGGAGCCATATCTTCCCTTGCCTTTCTTTCCATCTCATGGGTTTTGAGGTTCCCAATGAGACCTATTAGCTCCACTCCTCCTTGTCATTAAGTTCCTTCAAGGTAGTTGCCTTTACTTCCCAAGAAGGAGGAAGAGCCCGGATGATCTTTCTTACTCTTTGGTCGTTGTCGATAGCATCACCTAGAGAAGAAAGTCCATTAGTGATCTTTGTAAATCTTGTAACCATATCATCTATGGTTTCATTTTCTTACATGCAAAAGTTTTCATATTGGGACCGAAGAAGGTCTATCTTAGCCCTCTTCACTTGTGAGGTCCCCTCATGTGTAACTAGCAAGTGTGTCCAAATCTCGAATGCGGATTTGCAATGGATGACTCTAGCAATGTCATCATCATTGAGGGCTTGAAGGAGTGCATAATGAGCCCTAGCATTGGCATCGAATTCCTTAGTCTCAATTTCGGACCAAGTGGATTCATCACCGGGGGATGCACTAAAGGGTTTGGTCACGGCCTTTGCAACTCAACTACCTAGAGATTGCAAGAAAACGGTCATCTTAACCTTCCATATGGAAAGTTAAGTCCATCAAACTTAGGGGGTGTCTTAATACCATCGGCCACCTTTACTAAGTGAGTATGAATGAAATGATTAGCAAAATTAGGATCTCTCTAAGGTTGTTAAGCCTAGAGCCTAAAGTCCAAGCTCTGATACCAATTGAAAAACACCTAGAGGGGGGGAGAATAGGTGTTGTTGCAAATCTAACAATTTTTTTAAAACTATGATGGATGAATGATGCAATGATCTCTCAAAATAAGACTAAGAGCCGAATACCCCGTGAAGGGTTCTGAACTCCTTCCTCCTGATTCCCCTTGAAAGGGTTAGAGGTGCGCAATGCAACCTTGTTGTATGAGAATTGATCGATCAAGGAATGAATGAAATGCAATGATGAAGTGCACACAAGATATATCACAAGTAACACAAACTAGAAACAATAACACAAAGGAAAGTAAACTAGATCTCAGCAAGTAATTGAAAGCTATAAAGTGCAAGAGAAATTTAAAGCGAAAATGAACACAAGGCAATCGCAAACACAAGATATTTGTTTCGAGGTTCGAGCCACCGCTCTACTCCCCGCCTTCACCTCCGTGAAGGGTTTCCACTATCCACCGAGGACGATTACAATGGTCTACCAAAGACCCGAGCACCGAGCTCCACCACTTACAATGACCTCTACCGAAGAGGTGTCTCCACAAGATGAAGAAGAACACAAAGAACCAAAGTGATCACAGCTAGATCACTAAATTCTTTACAAACTCTCACTCTTTTACAATTTCCTTATAGATTGAGTAGGGAATTTTGGCACTAAGGAGTGTAGTGAGAAAACTCAGTTGCAAGAGGATTTTTGCTACAAAATACAACTGAAAACAAGCTCAAGAAAGAATAAAAAATGAAGAGCTTAAAAACTTTTCTTCTCTTTTAAAAACTTAGGTATTTTCTTGGTATTTTGCAAGAGGCTTTTCTCCTCTATTTATAGGGAGAAGAAGGGGTTAAAAACAAATTATTTTAAGTCTATTTGACCTGAAAAAGTTCACCAAAACATCAGAAAAAGTCTGCAAAAACAGATTAAGAAAACAGATTTCAGAATTGCACAAAAAGGAAAGAGCCGTTGGCACTTTGTAGGCCTGCCGGTCGACCGGTCCGGTCGACCTGGCAGTAGCCGTTGGGCTCGGGTCGACCGCTCGGGTCGACCGACCTCTAAGAGGAAACATAGGTTTCTGAAGGCGGTCGACCGGGGCGGTCGACCCAGAAAACCCGAGAGCAAGAGTGCAGACAGTCGGTCGACCCGGGCGGTCGGCCGACAGACATGCACAAGCGTACATGTCCTGTGCTGGTGCCGGTCGACCGGCCGGTCGACCGGTCTTGCCTGAAACAGAATATCAGCAGCAAGACAGAACTTGGAAATTTTAATGTAAAAATTATTTTGAAGTAAAATAACTAAGTATCATGATAGAAGGAATATACATGATCTAAATATGATATATATATCTTTGGAAAACTTCGAGTCATGTATATTTGACAAGTCATGAAAAACTTAGAAACAAAAGGTCTTAAACATGAAAATTTGTAAACAGAAAATTGTTTGTGTGTATCCTAGAGCCAAAATCCAAAACTCAAACTTTAATAATCTATTTCTTACATTGGTTCTAAGGACTACAAGTTCTTCAAGAGGGCTTCACCATATGATCTTTGACACTTTATATTTGAGCCCAAATTGAGGTGACTTGAGTCCAAAACGCTTCCTTTGGGGAAGAAACCTTCTAGTTTTAATAGAACCCTGAAACACACTTAAACAATAAACAATATTAGTACAAATAACTAATATGTTTTGTAATCATCAAAACACACTAAAAACGGGTGATTGTAACCTTGGGCCAACATAACTCTCTCTTTACTTTGTGCGTTGCTATTCATTGTCATATCATATACATGCTTGTGTGTTTGTGTGCCTCACTTGTGCTTAACCATGAGAGCTTCATATAGCGCCTCAACTCTTATTCAGAGGAATCAAGAGGAGTTAGTCCAGAGCCCTTCACCGGTAATTCGGCTACACTCGTTGGTTGCACTAAGTGTGTTGCTATATTAGTTTTAATTTCCGCATTTAGTTCATTAGATTAGCCTTATCACCTATTCACCCCCTAGGTGATTTCAATGTTTTCAATTGGTATCACAATTGATATCTATTTTGTATACTCATATTTGTTTCTATATATGTATGCTTCAACTTCAAATAGTATCAATTTCGATTGGTATTTAACTTTTTATTCATATATATGTGTTTTGATTGTGCATACTATATCTCTATATTTTTAAGCACAAATTTTGCCATGCTAAGCTTGATTTAGTCCTTAATGATAATTATTTTTAAATTGGTTTCTTATACAAGCTTATGCATCATTTTCATTAGTATTCATAAAGGGGAGAAAATTCATGTTTTACCTTTCAATCGGATTTGTTTACAATTGGTATCTTACTCCCACTCTTTATGTTAAAAAAATTGATATCTTAGTTTTCATTTGGTTTCCTACGCTCCTAATGAAAATTATTTTCAATTGGTATATGTTTTATTTTCAATATTGGTATCAAGAATATTAAATTGATATTATTCTCTATTATCTTTATTGTAAAATGATTTTAGTGTTTAACCAAAAAGATTGGTTTATGTTTTCCAATTGGTATCAAAAGTGTAAAATATTTTCATTTGGTACTAATTTTTACAATTGGTATGAAGATTTCCTATATGTTTATGTGTTTCAATTGATATCAAAATTTTTGTTGGTTTCTACAAAATGTTTTATTTATTTTCATTTGGTATCATAAATTGGTATCATGATATTTCGATGTATACCTTCATACTAAATTGATATATTTTTCAATTGGTATCATAATATTTTGATTTGATTGCTTATATGCAAGGGAAGCTTAATATCTTCTCTATATGTAGATTCATGTTGAGTGTATGTCATATTGAAGAGATTAACCTTTCCAATATATGTAGTATACGTGTGTAGAGGGAGCTTCAAATCTCTTTTTATACATTACATATTATGCTTTATGTGGTCAGGGTTTAGTCATTCTTTTCATATAAATGCATGTATGCAGGGGGAGTGATTGAGATTTTCCTGCACACAAAATATAATATTTCAGATTTAAGAATATGATGTGCAAGGTGCTCAATTCTACCGCGATAGCAAGTGGCTATGCGGGTCGTGATCCACAGGGAGGGACTAGCGATGGAAGCTTATTTAGTAAGTTCTCTTTTATTTATTTATAATGTTACTTACAATGATATTTACAATAATATTTACAATGAAGAAGTGTGAAAAAAATCGGGAATTAGTGATTTACACTCAAATCAAAAGAAAGACAAAAAAAACTAAAAACTTACTTACCTCTTTGGCGTCTGCTTACCTTGGAACCGTGTCAATGATGTACCTTTCTTTGAAGGCGAATGAAGCATGGAATATGAGATCTTCCCTATTCCCGATCTAAATTACACATAAAAGGGCGAGCTATACTACCATAGAAATAGATCTTCATCACCATAAACCATCAACGGCACTTGCAAGGAGCAGGCAACTTCGAAGCTCTTTGTTTCATACGGATCAACAAACACAAAAGAGGGAAATAAAAATAAAACAAAAATAAACTTTGATTTGATTCAATTAACAATGGAAGAAAAGATTACTTACACCGATGTCACCTTCAGTACAAGTTTGATCTCCTTCCTCCATGAAAGTATTCTCTCCTCTCAGTTACATAAAGAAAATTAAAAATTACAAAAAAGAAAATAAAACCTAAATTACAATCTACAAGTTAGCCTAAGAAAAACCCTAAATTTGTTCTCGTTTCTGTACACCCTTCTCTGTTGCTCTGCAGAAGTATTTATAGGAGAAAACCAAAGGATAAGAAGCGTTTGAAGATAAGAGGAGCAAAATATCTCTGAATTTGAATTCTTCTTTTATCTCCAAACTTATTTTGACTTATCTATAGAAGTTCAAATCTGTCCTGCAACTTGTTATCATGTTGATCGCCAAATATGACTTATCTGCTGACTGAATTGGAAAGTTTGATCAACATAAGAGTTGTAGTCCTCCAGATCTTCTTTCTAGAGCATCTTGAATCATCGGATTTGAATATTTATAGCAAAAGTTATGATCTGAATACTAAAATGTGTACAGTCTGAATCCAAATTTTTTGAAACAATTTTATCTTTAAACTCTTCTCCTTTTATCTTTAGCCTTGTCTTGCAAGCAACTAGGGTTGAGTAGAAGTCCATTCTTTTCCTCTTCTTTTAGCAATTAGGAGTTCTTTCTTATCCTTCCTTTTCTTCACTTAGATTTTAAATAAAGAGTTTAAAAATCCAAGTTTAGATTAGGTTAGATAATAAGAAACTTCTAAATTACTACAACTTTTGCACATGGGCTTTTTGGGCTTCTGGGCTTCATTTAGTCTTTATTCTTTTATTTAAATAATTACTCAAGGCCTGCACACATTAAATAATAAAACATTAGTAATAGTGCATAATTAAAAGAATAAATAGGGAAAATGATAGTGAATGTGGTGATAAATATGCACTTTTTACTACCTATCACACCCCCACACTTATCTTTTTGCTCGTCCTCGAATAAAAGTCAAAAAGAATAAGAAAAGAAAAATTAATCTATCCTAACCCACTTTCGTAGGCATCACGGTTCCACTTAGCATGTGCAACAAGCCGTTAAACCTCTAGGTTAACCTAGAGGACGAGTGTTGTCTCGTGAGGGTTTTCAGCGGATTACACCCACAAAATCTATAAAAAGAAAATATTTGAAATATGTTTGAAGAGACTAAGTAGTCTATAATTTTTTTAGGATTATCATTTTTATTCATTCTTAAACTTAGTCTTTATATAGTAAATTGTTATCCTTTTTAGGTAAGGATCAAAATTGAATTTTTGTATAGTCTTTTTTGTTACCAAAAGTCATATGCATCCTTGTGAATCTTTACTAGGAATTCCTTCACTTGGACTCTCATGCCTCTTTATTATTATTTTCTCTCTCTTTTTTTTAATAATATGTATAACTCATCTAATTTTCTTTCGTGTAAGTATCAAGGCCTCTTGAGGCCCTCATACCTAACTAATTGACTATTAGATGTGTTAGTACATATATAAGTAATTTTTCTTAGTTTCCTTAGGCTTTCTAATCCACCCATGTAGCGAACTTAAAAGTCGGTGGCTCCCAAACCGGTCAGTTTTAGGGCACAGGGTGAGAAAACACCCCACGGACTTAAGGATTCGAGTGAACTAGGCCACAAAACTAAGGACTTTATTTATAAAATCACCTTTAGGCGTGAATACTTATGCTTCTTGAGCCACATGTATTCAGCTTAATCAGTGAATTTTTTTTTATTTTATATTTTTTTAGTATTATTTTTTATAGGGCACAAGAGTCTTTGTTTTAGAATCCAAGATGTGTAAGTGTATTAGATATGCACATTTCATTAAGGTAAAAATTAAGACTAATTAATTATTTAATTTTTCCTCCTATACCTAAAAATTCAACAATTTATTTATTTTGACCAAGTTTTTAGAAATCCTAATCATGATTTTCCTAATTCTTAAGACTAACTTAGATTTCTTTCAAAAGATAAGTCAAAATATTGTCCTTTTTCTTGGGTTAGTATCTAACTATGTTAGTATGTTAGTAAATCCTCCCCCTCACCTATCTCATGCATTGTCCTCAATGTATAAATGAATGCATGTATGCATGAAAAAGAAGAAAGGGAAGGAAATCTTACCTTAAGGTGGTGGTTCCGGTGGTGGTCTAATTGGTCCACGAAATGCGGCCCAATCTACTTTTCGTGGAATTCGGAGGAACCCACCAGAAATATCTCTTGTATAACCCACTAAAATGTATGTATGAACATTTTTTATTAAAAATTCCACCCCATCAAATTTTTAAATTTCATAATTATTTTCAGAGTCAATTGTGTCAATCGCCTTGTCCCAAAATGGAGTGTGAAAAGATGGAATGATTGACTTGGACTTATGAAGTACGGGAACTAATACCGACTCAGGAAAGTAACTTAAATCAAGTAAAGGTTTAGGAGTCGGGCTTGGTTCAAGAAGTGGATCCAAATCAAGAAGTTAAAACTCAAGTCCACAATCATTTTTTCATAATAGAATGTGACTTAATTTTGGTGATTCAAGTTCAAGAATGACAGGTGTGGGAATCAAAACTGTCTCTAAAATATTACTCAAATCGGGTAACAAAATAGGAGTCAATATTGATTCGGAAATTTGAACTGGATCACAAATTTGAGAATCTAGGTCACATATCTCATTGAGTTCAATATCATGAAAATGAGAACTGGCCAATTTGTCAATGGGACTTTCAAAAGTATGAAATTGGTCAAGTTCAATATGATGATCATAAAAGATTGGCGATTCAATTTCATAATGAATTGGCTCAGGATCCAATGTTGACTCGAGAAAATCGAAATCAGGTGAAGACACCGGAGTCATTATTGGATCAGGAAGTAGAATTGAATGACCAAGTTGAGGGTCAGGATCATTCTCAAGTTCTATTTCAGGAAATGAATAACTTGCCAAACTATCAATGTCATTTTCAAAAATTAGAGTTTGGGTAAGTTTAAATGATTGTACTGAAATAGAATCTTGTTTTCCAAAGTAACGTGACTCTTCAGCTCTAATAGAATGGTTATCACAAATGGCCGAACGGTAAGAACGTAAAGTTTGAACCATCATATCTATTTCATGATCACGATCGATTCTATCCTGAGTCATGGCTTCAAGCGTCTTTTCATAGTCGATTGGTGCATTATTTTGGTGTGATTGGACTTGAAAAGAGGAAGTGTTGTTGGGACAATCGTGATGAAATTGTGAGTCGATCAGATTTTGTGATTGCTGCTTGGACTCACGCATCATCATGTCCAAGATTGATGGTGATTGTTGCTTGGACTCATGCATACTCATCATTTCCAAGATAGATGGTTTTCTATTTTAAACTGGTGGATCTGAGTATGAGTCTTGGAAATATTATGGACAAGGTGGATAAGGAGGCAAAGTTGGTTCAAGATTGGACTCGGGAGAAGCGAAACCCTATAGACACTGTGAAGAGTTGAAATTGTTTTGGAAATTATGGTCATAAGATGGGGGGCATGGGTTATATTCATTCGGATAAGACCATTCCGGCACACTAGGTTGGTTAAAGTTAGGATGTGCCGGGTTGGTAATATCCGAAAAAGAGGTTGGTGTGTAATATGGATTAAAATTGAAAACATTGTTGTTATAGGCCATATCACACAATACAAACACAAACAAACAAAAAAGAAAAAAAAATTCTAACCTAAGTTAGTGTAGAACTATGACCTAGACGACTCCTAACTGGTTAGACTGTCCACGGGAGGTATAATGCAGACTTTGACCACAAGTTAATCAGCCAGGCAGGGCAAGATTGGTGGGAGGTTTTTCGTCAAAGACGTTCCTTAATTAAATAACCACCAATCTTCGGGCTTTCGGCCCTCAATCCCCTTCCTAGAGACTGATTTGGCAGGAGTTAATTTCCAACACCGTTCCCCCTTAGGATAATCTCCTAATTGAGTCCGAGATGTCCCTAGGGCCAACGTCTACTTATTTTTAGTTAGGCTTGGGTTAGTGAGTGAGGAGATTGTTTGTGGGCCAAGGAAGGGTGATGAAATCCCCACCTTATCTTATTTACAGGACAAGCCCTTAAAGTTAATTTAGTGCACGTGTAAAGCAATAGACAAATATTCACTCAAAAGCAGTAAATCAGCCAAGGGTGCTTCCTAGTCTATATGCAATGCGAACGTACCTTGTCTGCAGCACTCTTCAAGAGAAATTAAAAAAATTAAATAGACACGTGCCTATGATGCAAGAGTCTAATTTTTTTTATTTTTCAACGAATAGGTTACTGTTAATTAATTAGCGGTGTGCGGGGTGATTACAGAGAAAACTTAACAGAACAGTAAGTTTAACTTTAAATTTCCAGCAACCTGCAGAAAACACAATGAGTAGTTCACTACTCAGGCCGCAGAAACGCGGCTATTGCCGTGCAAACGCGGCTCTGTAGTAGGCTCTGCTGCTCTACCTTCGAGGGCAGAGGCACAGAGTTGCTATATGTCCTTTGCTGCTGTTAGTTTTCCTGTTCTCTGAACCTGCAAACAGAAATAATAAATAAATCAATAATTAGTTTTTTTTATTTTAGAGAGAAACTTACCGTCCCTCCCCGGCAACGGCGCCAAAATTTTGATTGAGATTTTCCTGCACACAAAATATAATATTTCAGATTTAAGAATATGATGTGCAAGGTGCTCAATCTACCGCGATAGCAAGTGGCTATGCGTGTCGTGATCCACAGCGAGGGACTAGCGATGGAAGCTTGTTTAGTAAGTTCTCTTTTATTTATTTATAATGTTACTTACAATGATATTTACAATGAAGAAGTGTGAAAAAATTGGGAATTGGTGATTTACACTAAAATTAAAAGAAAGACAAAAAAAACTAAAAACTTACTTACCTCTTTGGCGTCTGCTTACCTTGGAACCGTGTCAATGATGTACCTTTCTTTGAAGGCGAACGAAGCATGAAATATGAGATCTTCCCTATTCCCGATCTATATTACAAATAAAAGGGCGAGCTATACTACCATAGAAATAGATCTTCATCACCATAAACCATCAACGACACTTGCAAGGAGAAGGCAACTTCGAAGCTCTTGGTTTCATATGGATCAACAAACACAAAAGAGGGAAACAAAAACAAAACAAAAATAAACTTTGATTTGATTCAACTAACAATGGAAGAAAAGATTACTTACACCGATGTCACCTTCAGTACAAGTTTGATCTCCATCCTCCATGAAAGTATCCTCTCCTCTCAGTTACATAAAGAAAATTAAAAATTACAAAAAAGAAAATAAAACCTAAATTACAATCTACAAGTTTGCCTAAGAAAAACCCTAAATTTGTCTCTCGTTTCTGTACACCCTTCTCGGTTGCTCTGCAGGGGTATTTATAGGAGAAAACCAGAGGATAAGAAGCGTTTGAAGATAAGAGGAGCAAAATATCTCTGAATTTGAATTCTTCTTTTATCTCCAAACTTGTTTTGACTTATCCATATAAGTTCAAATCTGTCCTGCAACTTGTTATCATGTTGATCGCCGAATATGGCTTATCTGCTGACTGAATTGGAAAGTTTGATCAACATAAGAGTTATAGTCCTCCAGGTCTTCGTTCTGGAGCATCTTGAATCGTCGGATTTAAATATTTATAGCAAAAGTTATGATTTAAATACTAAAATGTGTACTGTCTGAATCCGAATTTTTTGAAACAATTTTATCTTTAAACTCTTCTCCTTTTATCTTTAGCCTTGTCTTGCAAGCAACTAGGGTTGAGTAGAAGTCCATCCTTTTCCTCTTCTTTTAGCAATTAGGAGTTCTTTCTTATCCTTCCTTTTCTTCACTTAGATTTTAAATAAAGAGTTTACAAATCCAAGTTTAGATTAGGTTAGATATTAAGAAACTTCTAAATTACTACAACTTTTGCACATGGACTTTTTGGGCTTCTGGGCTTCATTTAGGCTTTATTCTTTTATTTAAATAATTACTCAAGGCCTGGACACATTAAATAATAAAACATTAGTAATAGTGCATAATTAAAAGAATAAATAGGGAAATATGATAGTGAATGTGGTGATAAATATGCACTTTTTACTACCTATCACACCCCCACACTTATCTTTTTGCTCGTCCTCGAATAAAAATCAAAAAAAATAAGAAAAGAAAAATTAATCTATCCTAACTCACTTTCGTAGGCATCACGGTTGCACTTAGCATGTGCAACAAGCCGTTAAACCTCTAGGTTAACCAGAGGACGAGTGTTGTCTCGTGAGGGTTTTCAGCGGATTACACCCACAAAATCCATAAAAAGGAAAATATTTGAAATATGTTTGAAGAGACTAAGTAGTTTATAAGTTTTTTAGGATTATCATTTTTATTTCATTCTTAAACTTAGTCTTTATATAGTAAATTGTTATCCTTTTTAGGTAAGGATCAAAATTGAATTTTTGTATAGTCTTTTTCGTTACCAAAAGTCATATGCATCCTTGTGAATCTTTAGTAGGAATTCCTTCACTTGGACTCTCATGCCTCTTTATTATTATTTTCTCTTTTTTTTAATAATATGTATAACTCATCTAATTTTCTTTCGTGTAAGTATCAAGGCTTCTTGAGGCCCTCATACCTAACTAATTGACTATTAGATGTGTTAGTACATATATAAGTAATTTTTCTTAGTTTCCTTAGGCTTTCTAATCCACCCATGTAGCGAACTTAAAAGTCAGTGGCTCCCAAACCGGTCGGTTTTAGGGCACAGGGTGAGAAAACACCCAACGGACTTAAGGATACGAGTGAACTAGGCCACAAAACTAAGGACTTTATTTATAAAATCACCTTTAGGCGTGAATACTTATGCTTCTTGAGGCACATGTATCCAGCTTAATCAGTGAATTTTTTTATTATATATTTTTTTAGTATTATTTTTTATAGGGCACAAGAGTTTTATTTTAGAATCCTAGATGTGTAAGTGTATTAGGTATGCACATTTCATTAAGGTAAAAATTAAGACTAATTAATTATTTAATTTTTCCTCCTATACCTAAAAATTCAACAATTTATTTATTTTGACCAAGTTTTTAAAATCTTAATCATGATTTTCCTAATTCTTAAGACTAACTTTGATTTCTTTCAAAAGATAAGTCAAAATATTGTCCTTTTTTTTGGGGGGGTTAGTATCTAACTATGTTAGTATGTTAGTAAATCCTCTCCCTCACCTATCTCATGCATTATCCTAAATGTATGAATGAATGCATGTATGCATGAAAAAGAAGAAAGGGAAAGAAATCTTACCTTAAGGTGGTGGTTCCGGTGGTGGTCTAATTGGTCCACGAAATGCGGCCCAATCTACTTTTCGTGGAATTCGGAGGAACCCACCAGAAATCTCTCTTGTATAACCCACTAAAATGTATGTATAAACATTTTTTATTAAAAATTCTACCCCATCTAATTTTCAAATTTCATAATTATTTTTAGATTCAATTGTGTCAACCGTCTTGTCCCAAAATGGAGTGTGAAAAGATGGAATGATTGACTTGGACTTAAGAAGTACGGGAATTAATACCGACTTAGGAAAGTAACTTAAATCAAGTAAAGGTTTAGGAGTCGGGCTTGGTTCAAGAAGTGGGTCCAAATTAAGAAGTTGAAACTCAAGTCCACAATCATTTTCCCACAATGGAATGTGACTTAATTTTGGTGATTCAAGTTCAAGAATGACAGATGGGGGAATCAAAACTGTCTCTAAAATATTACTCAAATCGGGTAACAAAACAGGAGTCAATATTGATTCGAAAATTTGAACTGGATCACAAATTTGAGAATCTAGGTCACATATCTCATTGAGTTCAATATCATGAAAATGAGAACTGGCCAATTTGTCAATGGGACTTTCAAAAGTATGAAATTGATCAAGTTCAATATGATGATCATAAAAGATTGGCAATTCAATTTCATAATGAATTGGCTCAGGATCCAATGTTGACTCGAGAAAATCGAAATCAGGTGAAGACACCGGAGTCATTATTGGATCAGGAAGTAGAATTGAATGACCAAGTTAAGGGTCAGGATCATTCTCAAGTTCTATTTCAGAAAATGAATAACTTGCCAAACTATCAATGTTATTTTCAAAATTGGAGTTTGGGCAAGTTTAAATGATTGTACTGAAATAGAATCTTGTTTTCCAAAGCAACGTGACTCTTCAGCTCTAATAGAATGGTTATCACAAATGGCCGAACGGTGAGAACGTAAATTTTGAACCATCATATCTATTTCATGATCACGATCGATTCTAGCCTGAGTCATGGCTTCAAGCATCTTTTCATAGTCGATTGGTGCATTATTTTGGTGTGATTGGACTTGAAAAGAGGAAGTGTTGTTGGGACAATCGTGATGAAATTGTGAGTCGATCAGATTCTGTGATTGCTGCTTAGACTCACGCATCATCATGTCCAAGATTGATGGTGATTGTTGCTTGGACTCATGCATACTCATCATTTCTAAGATAGATGATTTTCTATTTTGAATTGGTGGATCTGAGTATGAGTCTTGGAAATATTGTGGACAAGGTGGATAAGGAGGACAAGTTGGTTGAAGATTGGACTCAGGGGAAGCGAAACCCCATGTACTCTATGAAGAGTTGAAATTGTTATGAAAATTATGGTCATAAGATGGGGGCATGGGTTATATTCATTCGAATAAGACCATTCCGGCACACTAGGTTGGTTAAAGTTAGGATGTGCCGGGTTGGTAATATCCGAAAAAGAGGTTGGTGTGTAATATGGATTAAAATTGAAAACATTGTTGTTATAGGCCATATCACACAATACAAACACAAACAAACAAAAAAGAAAAAAAATTCTAACTTAAGTTAGGGTAGACCTATGACCTAGACGACTCCTAATTGGTTAGACTGTCCACGGGAGGTATAATGCAGACTTTGACCACAAGTTAATCAGCCAGGCAAGGCAAGATTGGTGGGAGGTTTTTCATCAAAGACGTTCCTTAATTAAATAACCACCAATCTTCAGGCTTTCGGCCCTCAATCCCCTTCCTACACACTAATTTGGCAGGAGTCAATTTCCAACACCGTTCCCCCTTAGGATAATCTCCTAATTGAGTCCGAGATGTCCCTAGGGCCAACGTCTACTCATTTTTAGTTAGGCTTGGGTTAGTGAGTGAGGAGATTGTTTGTGGGCCAAGGAAGGGTGATGAAATCCCCACCTTATCTTATTTATAGGACAAGCCCTTAAAGTCAATTTAGTGCACGTGTAAAGCAATAGACAAATATTCACTCAAAAGCAGTAAATCAGCCAAGGGTGCTTCCTAGTCTATATGCAATGCGAACGTACCTTGTCTCCAGCACTCTTCAATAGAAATTAAAAAAATTAAATAGACACGTGCCTATGATGCAAGAGTTTAATTTTTTTTATTTTTCAACGAATAGGTTACTGTTAATTAATTAGCAGTGTGCGGGGTGATTACAGAGAAAACTTAACAGAATAGCAAGTCTAACTTTAAATTTCCAGCAACCTGCAGAAAACACAATGAGTAGTTCACTACTCAGGCCGCGAAAACACGGCTATTGCCGCGCAAACGCAGCTCTGTAGTAGGCTCTACTGCTCTGCCTTCGAGAGCAGAGGCACAGAGTTGCTATATGTCCTTTGCTGCTGTTAGTTTTCCTATTCTCTGAACTTGCAAAAAGAAATAATAAATAAATTAATAATTAGTTTTTTTATTTTAGAGAGAAACTTACCGTCTCTCCCGGCAACGGCGCCAAAATTTTGATTGAGATTTTCCTGCACACAAAATATAATATTTCAGATTTAAGAACATGATGTGCAAGGTGCTCAATTCTACCGTGATAGCAAGTGGCTATGCGGGTCGTGATCCACAGGGGGGGACCAGCGATAGAAGCTTATTTAGTAAGTTCTCTTTTATTTATTTATAATGTTACTTACAATGATATTTACAATGAAGAAGTGTGGAAAAAATTGGGAATTGGTGATTTACACTAAAATTAAAAGAAAGACAAAAAAACTAAAAACTTACTTACCTCTTTGACGTCTGCTTACCTTGGAACCGTGTCAATGATATACCTTTCTTTGAAGGCGAACGAAGCATGGAATAAGAGATCTTCCCTATTCCCGATCTATACTACAAATAAAAGGGCGAGCTATACTACCATGGAAATAGATCTTCATCACCATAAACCATCAACGGCACTTGCAAGGAGAAGGCAACTTCGAAGCTCTTGGTTTCATATGGATCAACAAACACAAAAGAGGGAAACAAAAACAAAACAAAAATAAAAAACAAAAATAAACTTTGATTTGATTCAATTAACAATGGAAGAAAAGATTACTTGCACCGATGTCACCTTCAGTACAAGTTTGATCTCCTTCCTCCATGAAAGTATCCTCTCCTCTCAGTTACATAAAGAAAATTAAAAATTACAAAAAGAAAATAAAACCTAAATTACAATCTACAAGTTAGCCTAAGAAAAACCCTAAATTTGTCTCTCGTTTCTGTACACCCTTCTCTGTTGCTTTGCAGGGGTATTTATAGGAGGAAACCAGAGGATAAGAAGCGTTTGAAGATAAGAGGAGCAAAATATCTCTGAATTTGAATTCTTCTTTTATCTCCAAACTTGTTTTGACTTATCCATAGAAGTTCAAATATGTCCTGCAACTTGTTATGTTGATCGCCAAATATGGCTTATCTGCTGACTGAATTGGAACGTTTGATCAACATAAGAGTTGTAGTCCTTCAAGTCTTCTTTCTGGAGCATCTTGAATCATCGGATTTGAATATCTATAGCAAAAGTTATGATCTGAATATTAAAATGTGTACAGTCTGAATCCGAATTTTTTGAAACAATTTTATCTTTAAACTCTTCTCCTTTTATCTTTAGCCTTGTCTTGCAAGCAACTAGGGTTGAGTAGAAGTCCATCCTTTTCCTCTTCTTTTAGCAATTAGGAGTTCTTTCTTATCCATCCTTTTCTTCACTTAGATTTTAAATAAAGAGTTTAAAAATCTAAGTTTAGATATGGTTAGATAATAAGAAACTTCTAAATTACTACAACTTTTGCACATGGGCTTTTTGGGCTTCATTTAGGCTTTATTCTTTTATTTAAATAATTACTCAAGGCCTGCACACATTAAATAATAAAACTTTAGTAATAGTGCATAATTAAAAGAATAAATAGGGAAATATGATAGTGAATGTGGTGATAAATATGCACTTTTTACTACCTATCAGGGAGTTAACTTCACGTCTCTCCTCTTCATGAATGTATATAGCATATATACCTTTCTTGTTTTATTCTATGCAAAAAGGGAGAAAAATATTATCTATGCCCTTTTTATTGTTTATCCCCCTTTGTTGATGAATTGACAAAAAGGGGAGAGATATTTTGGAGTTTGATATATGCATGTTTACTTCATATTCAAATATGCATGTTTGTCTAAATTTGTTATCTTTTACCATTGGTATCAAGAGCACCTTTTGTTGGTATCAAGAGCAACTTTTGTTGGTATCAAAAGCTTTTATTGGCATCAAGAGTTTGATATATGCATGATTACTTCATATTCAAATATGCATGTTTGTTTAAATTTGTTATCTTTTACCATTGGTATCAAGAGCATCTTTTGTTGGTATCAAGAGCATCTTTTATTGGTATCAAGAGCTTTTATTGGTATCAAGAGCAACATATTTTTAAGAACATTTTTATTTTAAAATTGGTATCAAGAGCATGTTAATTTCATTGATATCAAATATCATGTTTATGCATATTAATGTTGAGCATTCATGATATATCTTTATTGTTTATTGCTATGCATGAGTTAAGGGGGGCTTCTTTGAAGTTTAACTTTAATCCATGCATATATAACTCCATGGGTTTTGTTATCATCAAAAAGGGGGAGATTGTTGGCTCTGTGGCCCTTCACTCTAGTTTTGATGATGATTAACTTATGTAGTTATTGTTTACTAATAATCTTGTGATATTTAGTTTCAGATATTTGATCAAGATATTAGTAGGTGATTAGCTTCAACAAAGGTGTTTTGAAGCTTTCACATGGTGATTCAATAGCTCCAGCGTCAAGATCGCATCTAGCACTCGGTTAGAGTCAAGCTCATTGGATCGCATTTGGATCGAGTCAGCTTGAAGACAGAGTTCTACAAGAAGACCTCGGTTTATTTAGTTTAAGATTTATTTAGGTCTATTGTAAAGATTAGATAGTGTGATATGCTCAAGTACACAATACACACACAAGTTTCATCTTTTGGTTTTGGTTTTCGATTTAATCGATCTTAGTTTTCATGAATAGATAGAATCAAAACAAGTTTACATGGTTTAATGTATATTAGATTTGATCTATATACATCTATACTTCATATACTTAGAAAAACTTATTTTGATAAGCCTATTCATGTGTTCGGAGTTTTGTATTTAAACAAAACTTATTTTTGAATTTAATGCCAAAAACATAGATATAATATCTTTCATGCATATTGGATTCTATCCATATACAACATGCTTAAAAGTTATTTAAATATAATATTTTTGTATTTACATGCGTTTTGGAAAAATTAGATTTCCATTTCAAAAATTCAAGTTTTGGAAAATACAGTTTTTGGTTTAAGAAAAATTTTCAATCTCACAAAAATGGTTCAAATTATTTAAAATATGTGTTGAATTTTTGTCACACATATCTGTATTTTAAAGATCTAATAAGAACTGATTTTTGTGAAATTTATGTGATTTTATGGGATTTAATAGAAGATAAAAACCCTAGTTTTTAAATTGTATAATGGCTGGACTGGCTGTCTGCCGGTCGACCGACGTGCACATGACGTGCACGCAGCCAGGCTGGTGGGCCGGTCGACCGCCAAAGAGCTTCTGCTCTCTGGAAAAGGCCCCGGTCGACTGGCCGGTCGACCGACAGAGAGCTCTGCTCTCTGTATCCAGCTCTGGTCGACCGAGCGGTCGACCGGCCAGAGAGCCGTTGCTATCTGGATCCAGGCCTGGTGGACCGAGCGGTCGACCGGTGGGCTCAACGGTCATAAATTTGACCATTGGCCGGTCGACCGCCCGGTCGACCGGAAGGGCATTTTTGCCCTTTGCCTGCTGCCAACAAGCAGTTTGTTATGGGGATATAAATACCCCATGTTTGAGCTAGTTTTAAACAAGTTTTTCAAAAGCAAAAATTCCCATCTTCTTACGTGTTTTAACAGCAGTTTTAAAAGAGTTTTTGGGTTCAAAAGATCTATCTTCATTTATTTTAAAGAGTTGGAAAAATCAAAGAAAAGGAGAAGTCTTTGGGATTGTTTTTTTATCTTCATTTTTATATCTATTCTAGAAGTTTTCCCAATAGTTTTTCTTTGTGATTTTGATTTCTAAATTCTTTATTTTTCTCACACTTGAGCTTATCTATCTATCCTATCTATTAGGATCTAGTTTTGTGAGAAAGATTTGGTTTGTGGTTGAGAGCGACCACCAAGTTGTAAACCTTCCATTCTTTGTGATATCCCTCTAGTGAGAGGTGATTGTATTGAGATCCCTCTAGTGAGAGGTGATAGTCGAAGTTGTGTTTCCTCTTAGTGAAGAGGTGGAGTTGTGGCTTTTTGCCTTATCCCTCAAGTGTGAGGTTGATAGTTGTTTGGCTTAGTGACTTGTCTCTAGTGAGAGGTTATTTTGTTGAGAGAGAAGTTGTGTACTCTCAAATTGTATTTGCCCAAATTCTCAGTAGAGGTTCCCTGTGTGGGAAGTCCTGTGTGGACCAGTTAGTGGAAATCCTTCTGTGTGAAGGCAGGGACGCAGAGCTGTGTGCTCGAATCTCGAAACATATCTCGGTGTTTGCATTTGATCCACTCTCTCTAACTCTCTCTCTCTCTTATATTGTACATTGTTCATATTATTCATACCAAATACATGCTTGGTTTGATTGGGTGCCCATACTTGTGTTTAACCAAGAGAGCTTCATATAGCACCTCAACTCTAATTTAGAGGAGATAGTCCAGAGCTCTTTACTGGAAATTTGGATATACTCATTGGTTACACTAAGTGTGTTGTAATTAGTTTTTAATTCCGCATTATTTCTCATTGGATTAGCCTTACACCTATTCACCCCCTCTAGGTGTACTTTCAGCAAGTACAGGAAATCACCTTGAGAAGTGGAAAGCAACTGGAGTAGAACCAGGAGTCAACTACAAAAAGAGTACATCATAAGGACACTGGAGAAGCATATTCAGAGAGCCAAAGAAAGATAGGTAGATCAAGAATAAAAATCGACTGCGCAGCCGAACTTTCCACCAAACTGCTGAGATTCTAAGGAATCAGGACATTTCTAGTTCCTGTAGTGAGGCCCCAGTGAAATCATATGTTCACCCACTGTCGTTTCCTTAGAGACTCAAATAAAACAAGATTGATAAAGATTTCTCTAACTTTCTGAATTTTTCAAAACTTTGTATATTAATATTTTGTACATAGATGCTCTAGAACAGAATCCAAGGTATACAAAGTTCATGAAGGAGATCGTAGCTAAAAAGAGAAAGCTGAAGGAGCATGAAATGATCATGCTCAACGAGGAGTGCAATGTTATCTTTCATAACAAACTGCCTCCCAAACTTGAAGATCTAGGGAGTTTTTCTATATCTTTCATTATAGAAAACTTAAAATTTACTAATGTTTTATGTGATCTTTGTGCAGGTATAAATTTAATGTTTCTTTCTGTTTTTAGGGTGTTGGATTTGGGAGAACCAAAATCGACCACTGTTTCACTTAAATTGGCAAATAGATCGATAAAGTACCTGTTGTTGGCCAAAAGGCCATTAGCCCGACATTTTGATGATAACAAACCATATTTAGTTATGTTTTTAAAATTTTGTTTACATAAGTTTTAGGTAAATATAATAGTTGATTTGACGGTTCCAACACAAGACTCTCACTTTTGATGCCGCAAAGGATTTGGATCCCCGAGCCTAGCACAGTAGAAGCGCTCCAGGATCAAACAAGAGGAAGACTTCAAGATTTGTAATTTTCTTTTTAGTTAGTATTTTTAGATGATTTTGTCAAAACCTAGATGATAGAGGTAGAATACTTGGGATTGTCACACACACACATCTAGTATTGCTTCATGGCTTCAAAACAATTTTCATAACAAAAATTTCTAACCTAGTTTGGAAAAATCATGTTTTGGAAAAATCTGTTTTAAGAAAAACCAAGTTTTCCATTTCACCAAAAAGGATTTTCATCAAAATAAAGTTCAAACATTTTTTGGGTGTTGATCTATGATCACACACTGTTTATATAAGTTCTAGAACCTTATTTTATAAATCCTTAACCAAAGATCTTTTAACCAAAATTTTCTTTTCCTACAGACTCTGGAAAAAACTGTTCTGGCAGAGTCCGGCCGACCGACCCAGTCGACCGACGTGCACGATGTGCATGTGCGCATGTCGGCCGACCGAGCGGCCGACCGAGCAAACTTGGTTTGCTCTCTGTTTTTCTTCGGCCGACTGGAACGGTCGACCGACATAGAGAGTTGCTCTCTGGTTTTGGTCTCGGTCGGCCGCCCAGTCGACCGACCTCCCTAACAGTCGAAAATCTGACCGTTGGCGGTCGACCGTCCCGGTCGACCGATAGCTGTCAGAAGTTCTGACAGACTCCAACAGCTATATTTTTCTGGACAGCTTTTTGTTGGGATTCCCCCCAACGACTCTTTTGAGCTGTGTAGTTCATTTTTCATCCCCTATAAATAGTGGGACTCTTCTACAAACTAATAGAACAAGATTTACAAACAAAAACAAGAGTTTTCAAAGCCTTAGTCTTTTAGAAAAAGATTTTCATTTTAGCCAAATATTTCCAACACTTCCTTGAAGCAATCCTTTACTTCTCTCTATTCTTTTGCGCTTCACAATCCCAAAGTATTGTCTCTCTCATCTTGGTTGTAGGATTGTGCAAAGTGAGCCTTTTTGATCAAGTGTGATCAACCTTTCTTATTGAGAGAAGTTGTAGAGGCATCGGCCTCAAGCGAGCGGGTGTGCTTCAAAGTGTTGTGGCGACACCGAGAGATAGGACAAGTGTGTCCTTGTATTGAAGATCCAGTGGGATCACCAATAGTGGAAATCCTTCATCGTGTTGAAGGCGGGGACGTAGAGCGTGGCTCGAACCTCGGAAAAATCCTTGTGTTTGCGATTGTCCACAATTTCTCTAAACTCTATCTCTTTATTACTTGCTCTATTAATTGCTTATTCTCTTGTAAGTTCTTTTAATTGTACTTATTTGTTAAATAGTTTTAATCCGCATTAATTGTCATTTTATATAGCCATCACCTATTCTCCCCCCTCTAGGTGATTTCAATTGGTATCAGAGCCAAACCATTACACTTGGTTTAACCGCCTTAGGGAGATCCTTATATTTAGCTATATTTATTTGTGCATTTCTATTTGTTGTGCATTTCATATTTATATTCATGGCATCCGTTGATTTTTCTAGCATCAAATCCCCACCCAAATTTGATGGCTTGAACTTCCCCATTTGGAAGGTCAAGATGAACCTTTTCCTAAAGTCCCTAGGAGTTAGAGTAGCTAGGGCCATTACCAAAGAATTTGTAGAACCTCTCACCGATGAGAGATCATGGTCCGAAGACACCACCAAGGACTATGAAGCTAATGCTAGGGCTCAATATGCTTTAACCCAAGCCCTTAATGAAGATGACCTTTCCCGCATCATTAACTGTAAATCCGTATTTGAAGTTTGGAATGTTTTGATTGTGACTCATGAGGGAACGTCCCAAGTCAAAAGATCAAAGATTGACTTGCTTCGTTCTCAATATAAGAATTTTTATATCTTGAGAATAAAAGTATTGATGATATGCTCACTCGTTTCACCAAGATAACTAATGCATTATCTTCTTTAGGTGATACAATTGACAATGACCAAAAGATCCGGAAGGTCATTCGAGCTCTTCCTAAAGCTTGGGAAGTAAAGGCAACAACCCTCAAGGAGCTCAACGATCGGGAGGAGATGGACTTCTCCGGCTTCATCGGCAATCTCAAAACACATGAGATGGAGATGAAGGTTAGAGAAGAAAGGGAGGCGCTGAAGAAGAAAGCCCTCACTTTCAAAGCCACTCCATCCAACCATGACGAGGAGGACTCATCGGAAGACTATGATGAGGACTTTGCCATGCTCATCCGGAAGGTGGGCAAGATGTTTTACAAGAAGGGGAGGCAAAGCAACTTCCGAAGAGGGAAACCTCAAAGAAGGTTTGAAAGAAAAAGAGAGGAGCCGGGTCCTTGCTTCCATTGCAAGAAGATCGAACATCTCATCGCCGATTGCCCCGCTCTTCAAGCAACAACATCAAAGAATGGGCCAAAGAAGAAGAAAGTTATGGTGGCCACTTGGGACGACACGGAGTCGGAATCCGAAGAGGAGAACGACGCCGCACACATGTGCTTCATGGCACATGGGGAGGATGCATCAAAGGTAATTCTTGAAAACTTCATAGATGATGATGAATTAACTATGGATGAACTTGCAAAATTTTTTGAAGAACTACAACATAGGTATGAGATTTCACAATCTCAAAATAGAAAATTGAAAAGGAAAATGATTTTTTAAAAAACAAATATGATATTGTTGTAAAAGAGAAAAATGATTTATCTAATGCTTTTGAGAAAATGAAAATTAATTTTGATAAATATAAAATATCTTGTAAAGGGAAAACCCCCATTTCATTCATGCAATAAAAATGAATTTATTGAGATCCAAAAACGAGTTGATGTTTTGGACTCAACTCTTAAAAAATGTGCATTTGATTTAAACAAATTTGCATCTAGATTCCCAAAGGAATAACCCAAGGGAAACACACTCACCATCAACATGCACGGAAACATGCACACACACATAAACATGCATACATGTATGGT
Source organism: Agave tequilana (assembly GCA_038442645.1). NCBI lineage: Eukaryota > Viridiplantae > Streptophyta > Magnoliopsida > Asparagales > Asparagaceae > Agave > Agave tequilana. The sequence continues at coordinate 60,971 of JAVJIF010010481.1, read as the reverse complement.
AGTGGTAGAATTTATATTTGCACTCATTGTGGCCGCAAAGGTCATTTAGAAAAATTTTGTTTTGCTAAGCTAAACATGTCAAATAAACATGTTTGGGTTCGCCAAGATACTAACCCTAAAGGACCCAAAAAGATATGGGTACCAAAAGACACACCAAATTTAGTTGATACAGGTGGGTCTTCATCCTCCAAGACTTAGGGGGAGATGGTGCCCCGGTGGTGGATGCATCAACGCTAAACGAACACATCGTCGCTTGCATCGCTATCATAGAGGCACCTATTTTGGAGAATGCCCTCGGCTTGGTAATTTCTCCATATAAAAGCTTTTTCTTTATATATATATATATATATATATATATATATATATATATATATATATATATATATATATATATATATATATATATATATGCATAGGATTGTTAGTTTACCATTATGCTATATTGATATGTGTTAGAGTAAACTTACATTTCCATCATGCTTATATGTATGTTTTGTATATTATCATGTTTTATGCCATATTTTTTTTGTGTCCACATGTCTAGATTTGATTGTATATATATCTTGTCAAAGCTAAATTAAAGATTTATTTAAAAACATTTTAAAGCAAATAAATAGAGATGGCAATTGCGCGCCTCAACTCATATCTAGAGGAATCTCGAGGAGAAGTACAGAACCCTTCATGGGGTATTCGGCTTCAACATCTCTAAAATCTTGCTTTATTTATAAATAAAAATAAATAGTAAAAATATAAGTGTAATTTTTGTTGATATCCATAACTAATATGATTTAAAACTTGTTTAACACTTTTTAATGAGATATACCTTCTGTTGTTATTTTAAAAGATAAAATTTTTTAAACTGGTTTTGCTGCTGTCAGTTTTGGGCAAGACCGGTCGACCGGAGTGGTCGACCGACCTTGCCTGAGGATATTTTTTTTTAACTCCTTTTGGCCGGCCAACCGGAGCGGTCGCCGACTGAGATGACCTTGCTCTCGGTTTATTTCGATCGATCGGACCGGTCGACCGGACGACGGGAAACCTCTTTTTTACCCGACCCTATTTAAAGCCCTAACTCACTTTTACCTCATTTACCTCCGCCGGCCTCTCATCTTTTCTCTCTCAAAAACCCTAAAATCCATCTTCCAACTATTTCCACCTCAAATCCAACCCCAAATCTCTTTAAAATTTGTTGGATTCTCACTCTCAGGCGTAGATCTACGTCTATTTCAAGGATTTTTCGGGTTTGTCTCTTTGTTCGTCAATTTTTTCAAGGTAAAACTCTTCTATTTCCTAGATCTTGCATCTTTAGTTATTATTTTTCATATTCTAGTCTAGATCTAGCTTTCATCTAGTTTAGATCAAGCCATTTACCTTGTTTATTGTGTGGATTTTGACCTAGTTCTCTTTTAACCCTAAAAATGCCTAAGAGATCTAGAACGGAGAAGGGTAAATCCATAGCCCCTACTCCTTCAAGCAAATCCAAACCCCTCTTTGTGTCTCCTCAAGCTGAAAATCGCTATATTCTTCTTTCTGAGAAGACTATTATTTCTGGTCGATGTGTGATTATCAATGACTTTGAACACTTAAATTTAGCACACATCTTGAGGAATAATTCACTTGAAGAATTCCTTTCCATTAGGGAACCTATTTACACCTCTCTCATTCCCTACTTTTACACAAACCTGTCTTTTGAGGCTAACAGGATTAGGTCTTGTGTCCTTGGGAGAGATATTGACATCTCTCTCCAAGAGTTTGCTGATCTGCTTCATCTCTCCTATGAGGGAGTTGATGTTTACTCCTTTGACCTTCAGGATTTTGAGTATCCGGCCGGTGAGTCTGCCCTCACCGCGTCTACCTTGCTTCACGGGGATGACAACCCCGGTCTAGTGAGAAATGAAGAAGTGAGATATTATACTCTCACTGCTCAAGTTCTTGCTAAGATAATTTTCTACAACCTCCTGCCCAAATCAGGAGAGTTCAGTCATGCTAGGGGATCTGTTCCTCTGTTAGTATACTGCCTTCTGCGAGGCATTAGAGTCAACATCTCCAGGCTCATCATTTCCTTCATGACCTCAGATCACATTCATGTCCCTCTTAGGCACTTGCCTTATGGGATGATCATTTCCTACCTTTTGAGGCAGCTTGGTTTTGATTTATCCTCTGTGAGACCCTTTAAGCCTTCTGTAAACATAAACAGTACCCTCCTGAAGAGGATGCATGCTGGGACGCGTCATCCTGCTCCCCAGCAGCCGCCTATTCTTCCTACTTCTCATGTTCCAGGGTCCTCTTCTGCTTCAGGATCATCCATCCCTTCTGATCTCCAGTCCTTTTTGTCTTCTGAGTTATGAGAGCACCGAGCTCAGTTATCTGCTGAGTTGCAGGAGCATCGTGCCCAGATTTCAGCTGAGATCCAGTAGCATCACTCTCAGATATCTGCGGAGATTGCGGCTCATCGTGAGGAGATGACCGCTCGCTACCATGAGCTTCGCACTGACATGGGCTACTTTGCTAATTCCGTGCGTTACATGGAGTCACAATTTGGCACACTATATGTGAAGTATGATTTGCGAGCTCCGGATCCCACGGCGTATGCCCGACCGCTTCCTTCCTCCGGCCCTCCATTTCCGGCCAGGCCTCCTACCGCTCCTCCGGCACCACAGCCTGCTGTTGCAGCGATTGATTCTGAGAAGGATGATGAGGATGATGATGGTGATGATGTTGAGGGTCATGGCGTTGAGGAAGGTGATTCTAGTTTTGATGATGAGGAGTCAGAGTCAGATGATGAGGAGTGATTTTCTTTACCCCTTTTGATGATGTCAAAAAGGGGGAGAGAAAGATTTTTGTGTTCTGGGCTGTATTATTGCTATATTTTATTTTAGGTTGTAGTACTTTATTTTATGGACATGTATTTGTAGTGGACATGTGTTAGTATTTTATGGATGTGTATTTATATTTCTTGTGGTTTTTATTTCTTATGGACATGAGTTATTGTATGACATATGATTTCTCTTTCTATGTGTTTGATTACCGTATGTCTATTTTAATTCTGTTGGCATGTAACTCACTTCATATCCTATATGCCTTTATTTATGTATGAGTATCTCTTTTCTTGACTCTTTGATATATGCATGTGTTAAGGGGGAGCTTCACTTGAAGTCTCCACCCAAAATATTGGTGATAACTATATATGTTTTGTCATCATCAAAAAGGGGGAGACTGTTGGCCCAAAGGCCATTAGCCCGACATTTTGATGATAACAAACCATATTTAGTTATGTTTTTAACAATTTTGTTTATATAAGTTTTAGGTAAATATAATAGTTGATTTGACGGTTCCAACTCAAGACTCACACTTTTGGACGCCGCAAAGGATTTGGGTCCTCGAGCCTAGCACACTAGAAGCGCTCCAGGATCAAACAAGAAGAAGACTTCAAGATTTGTAATTTTCTTTTTAGTTAGTATTTTTAGATGATTTTGTCAAAACCTAGATGATAGAGGTAGAATACTTGGGATTGTCACACACACACATCTAGTATTGCTTCATGGCTTCAAAACAATTTTCATAACAAAAATTTCTAACCTAGTTTGGAAAAATCATGTTTTGGAAAAATCTGTTTTAAGAAAAACTAAGTTTTCCATTTCACCAAAAAGGATTTTCATCAAAATAAAGTTCAAACATTTTTTGGGTGTTGATCTATGATCACACACTGTTTATATAAGTCCTAGAACCTTATTTTATAAATCCTTAACCAAAGATCTTTTAACCAAAATTTTCTTTTCCTACAGACTCTGGAAAAACTGTTCTGGCAGAGTCCGGTCGACCGACCCAGTCGATCGACGTGCACGATGTGCATGTGTGCATGTCGGCCGACCGAGCGGCCGACCGAGCAAACTTGGTTTGCTCTCTATTTTTCTTCGGCCGACCGCAACGGTCGACCGACATAGAGAGTTGCTCTCTGGTTTTGGTCTCGGTCGGCCGCCCAGTCGACCGACCTCCCCAACGGTCGGAAATCTGACCGTTGGCGGTCGACCGTCCCGGTCGACCGATAGCTGTCAGAAGTTCTGACAGACTCCAACAGCTATATTTTTCTGGACAGCTTTTTGTTGGGATTCCCCCCAACGACTCTTTTGAGCTGTGTAGTTCATTTTTCATCCCCTATAAATAGTGGGACTCTTCTACAAACTAATAGAACAAGATTTACAAACAAAAACAAGAGTTTTCAAAGCCTTAGTCTTTTAGAAAAAGATTTTCATTTTAGCCAAAAATTTCCAACACTTCCTTGAAGCAATCCTCTACTTCTCTCTAGTCTTTTGCGCTTCACAATCCCAAAGTATTGTCTCTCTCATCTTGGTTGTAGGATTGTGCAAAGTGAGCCTTTTTGATCAAGTGTGATCAACCTTTCTTATTGAGAGAAGTTGTAGAGGCATCGGCCTCAAGCGAGCGGATGTGCTTCAAAGTGTTGTGGCGACACCGAGAGATAGGACAAGTGTGTCCTTGTATTGAAGATCCAGTGGGATCACCAATAGTGGAAATCCTTCATCGTGTTGAAGGCGGGGACGTAGAGCGTGGCTCGAACCTCGGAAAAATCCTTGTGTTTGCGATTGTCCACAATTTCTCTAAACTCTATCTCTCTATTACTTGCTCTATTAATTGCTTATTCTCTTGCAAGTTCTTTTAATTGTGCTTATTTGTTAAATAGTTTTAATCCGCATTAATTGTCATTTTATATAACCATCACCTATTCACCCCCCCCCTCTAGGTGATTTCACCTGCTTGGTGTTATTGAAGATGTGCTTGTTAAAATTGATATGTTCTATATTCTTGTCGATTTCATCCTGTTAGATATGGAGGAAGATCGTAACACTCCCCTCATCTTCGGCTGACCTTTCCTAGCCACGGGAAGAACTTTAATTGATGTGAAAAAAGGAGAACTCATCCTTTAGGTGCAAGATGAGCAAGTTACCTTCAAAGTTTTTAAAGCCATACCCAACTGTCGAATATCTAGAAGTGTTTCCAAATAGACACCAAGAATAAGCAAATAATTGAAGCACCAAAAGAGGAGCCAAAAAAGAAGCTGAAGGAAATGCCCAACTCCACCAAATCTGAAAGTACAAAAGTTAGGAAGCAAAGTTTCTACTTGAAACCTGCACCGCCGAACTAAATATGGAAGAAAATTCAAAAGATTATAAGGAACAACTCGTTGCCAACACCTTTCATACACGAGTCTCTATGCAGATCAAAGAAAGTCTAGACAATGACTATAACTTAAAGCGCTTTATGGGAGACAACCCAAGTTTTTTAACTTTCCATTTTAAAATTTTGATTTTATTTTAGCTTTTTCTTACTTTATTTTATTTTGATGTGTATGAGGTACCTCAACAAAAACCAAATTCAAAAGAAGATCTACAAGATAAACCACCAATATGATAGAAACAAGTGAGCCAAAATCCAAGACCAGTAGAGCTAAAAGTTCAGCTAGGCAGCTGATGTGACGGCTGGACAGCTGAAAATTTGAGGATCCAAACTCTGAAATTTTTTCAGATAATTTTTTTTCCAATTAATGAATGTTTATGACTTTTTGTTTATTTTATAGACATAAGTAATTTCTGATAGATAATTTGTTCGTGATTGTCTAAAATTTTAAAAGATAAATTGGTCTTTGACGAGGTGATATATATTTGTGATTTGCATAACTTATTGTTTCATCTTGCTATACATTAGCACATGTCAAGGTTTAGGTATGGGGGAGAAGTCTAGGATTTTTCTTTTTATTTTATTTTTTATTTTTAATTTTAATTTTCTTTATTTTTAGTTATTTTATTTTCCTTTATTTTCTATTTTATTTTTCCTTTATTTTTAGGTTAGAAATTTATTATTTTTCTTTTTAGGATTTTTTGAATTTTTATTTTTCTTTTACTAGATTTTTTTCTTTTACTAACTAAAAAATTAAAATTTCAATAAGTTTATCAAGTTTTAAGAGATTTGGTGACCATATAGTTTGAATTGGATAAGGATATCAATTTCATTTATTCCTTAATTTTTTGAAAAGAGATGAAAAATCTGAAAATTGATTGTCATCCAGAATTTATCTACATGAAAATGCATCTTATCTACACTTACACTTTGATTTAAGTTTAGGATGATGAGGATTATTAATACTTAAAAAAAACTTTATTATTGATTAGTTAGATATTTTGGCCTCAAGAAGCTTTGATATTTAAGCAAAAGATAGTTAGGTAAGTTGAAAAAAAAATTATATATTATTAAGTCTAATAATCAATTAATTAGATGTCTTGACCTCAAGAAGCCTTCAAATTTACAAGAAATAAAATTGGATGAGTTTTATGTATGAAAAAAAAGAAAGAAAAGAAAAGTAAAATATGCTTAAAGGGTAACAAAACGGTAATGCTTTGAAACTTCTATTTTTTGAAAATACATTTAAATATAAAAGTTTCAATCAAACTCCCCACTTAAGAGCTATCAAAAGTTCACAATGATGCATTGGATCAGAAAACTTAGGAAGGATGATAGGATATATTAGGATTTGAATCTTTAAGAAGAGATGATGGGGGAGATTGAACTTGAAAATGATTGCTTATGAAAACTATTGAATTTATTTACCAGTAAAGCTTGTTGACCAAAAATATTTTTCTTTTTCTTTCTTCTTATTTTTTCTTTATTTTTAGTTATCCTTATTTCTTAAATTTTCTCTATTCTTTTCTTTTTGTGTGTATATTCATTGCAAACTCTCTTGAGACAATACTCGTCCATTAGGGGTAACCTAGGGGTTTAACGACTTGTTGAATAGGCTAAGTGTAATCGTGATTCTTACGAAAGTGAGTTAGAATTTTTATTTTTTTAAGATTTTTAGTTTTTCTTTTCTTTTTATGTTGGGATTTTGCATGAGAACTAACAAAAGTTAGGTATGGGGGTGTGCTAATTGTGATTATCATCTATATTTTGTACCACTTTTATATATCTTTTGTTACACATTTAATACTGCATGGGTATTTTTATTTATATTTATGAAAAAATTAGCTCAAAAGCACAAATTAGAGAAAAGGGATGAAAAAGCGAAAAATCGATGTTAAAGAAATGATTGCAACAATATATTTCAAGATCTAGATATTCAGAGCCCTTATGGACTTTTTCAAAAGAGTCTAAAAGATGTGAGAAAATACTGTCCAAATTTGAGGTTAAAACCAGCCAAAATTCGGCTGGCCAGCCAATTTGGTCGGCTACACAACCGGCCATTGTTCAACATAGAGCAGAATCAGATTTAGATTCAGATTCAGACTGGACACTTTTTAGTGTTTTGATCATAACTTTCGCTACAGATGTCCAATTCTGATGATTCAAGATGCTACAGAAAGATGATTGAAAGATACAAGTCTATTTTATTATCTTTTCCAATTCAATTATTTGATGAGTTGTATTCAGCAATCAACACCAGCTGACTGCAGTCTAATTCAGAATTAAATTCTCATATCAAATTGAAGTTGGATTGAAAGTCCTAATGTGTTTTTTATTATAATTGACTCTGAGATCTATATAAAGGGCTGCAATCTCTTGTAAATTTATTAACTCATTATAGAAATAAAATTTATATTAGGTTTTAGGATTCAGTTTCTTAGATTTTAGAGAAATCAAAGTTAAAGAAGAACGGCGACGAGGCATCATCTAGGGTTTCTCAAATTATTGTTTTCTAATCTTTTTCTCCTTCTATTTTATTATTTCATGACGTAAATATTATTTACCATGTTTTGTATCTCTTCTAGTATGAACTATTTTTTTCATAATTAGGGCATTGATGTAGGTTCAATATTATGACGTTATAATCTTGTTCTTTGTACTATTCTACTTATTTTATTTTCAAGTTTAATATTTTGCATGTTAAGTTTTTATTCTCGAGTTTCTTTTTATTAATTGGTGGCCAACAATTACATGGATGGTTAAGTTTGAACCGAGAGGAGATAACCTAGTGTAACATAATAGGAATAGAAATCACAACTTGGCAGAGCAGTTGTGCAACCGTGTAAGAAAGATCCACCATACTAAATGTCTTTTCTAACTTATAAATCTATTAGATCGAAAGATTATAGGTTCTTAGATTAGGGGATAGAATTAGTATTGCTCGAGAGAGAATACTAGTTAGGATAGGGACTTTCGATTGTTAAAATGAGTAGTATAAATTCACTAGTACAAGCATAATTATATATCTGATTATATTCCCTACACTCTCTTTTATTAAAGCCAACTCTTTTAGGTTCTTTTTAGTAGTTTATTCTCAATCATCTTCTTAATCAATTGTTTGAATGAAACTAGGACAAATTTGTTTGGTACTCAATAGACATCAATGCTCATGGAAACGATACTCTACTCACTTATTTATTACTTGTAAACGACTGGTGCACTTAATAATTCGCACATTAGCCTTAAAAATAAAGAAAGAAACTCTCACATTGGGGCAAAGAAAGCCCCATAAAGAGACGGAGCTCGCGTAAAGATGAAAATTGAGTTTTATTATTATTACGCCATGCGGGATCATAAGCCCAACTAGTCCTCTTGTGCACAGAGATCGCAATGAGTCTGCACGAATCGTTAGTGGCCTCAGTACAGGGTGAACTCGAATCATTGAGTAATAAGTAGTTTAATATTATGCCTTGCAGTTTTAATTTGAGAATCCCGCGCCATCATAGCTGAAGAGATTTGAACCCACCACCTCTCTTTTAAAAATAATCATATGACATCGGCCAGGGCACATGTTAAAGTTATGATGGTCTGGAGCATGACAAGGAAAATTCTCTCTCTCTCTCTCTCTCTCTCTCTCTCTCTCTCTCTCTACTCCCCTCTCAATAAGTAGAAGTGCTTGAGATAAATTTTTTTAAAAAAAAACTAACTTATATGCGCCTTCTTTTTCCTAATTTTTCCTTATTCCTATCTCATGAATTGTATCTTCAGGTATACTAAGAAAACAAATTTCATAAGCATTTATTCCTACTAAAATATTATGATTTATAGCTATCTATTTAAAATCTTACTCTAGAAAAATCTCTTTTGCTTTGAGAATAATTCAATCAAAATTTATATCATTCCATTAATCCTGACAAATAATAATAAAGGCTTGGGTAATGACTAGTTGAGGCCCACTAACAATGATAAACTTCTAGAAGCACAACAAATGTTGATTTGCATGAATGAAAGTATGAAAGTTGGGTTTAGGCAAACCTTACACTAAGCCATGGCTTCGTCCCCATTAACATCTAAATTGGATTTACATACTTTGAAGATTACTCTAATTCATTCTTCTTAATACCCAATGTCACTTTTCTTGCTACATTTCCTCTCTAGATTCATGTGAAGATTTTGGACGCACGAAACGGCGGACATGTTGGGACCTAGTGGTCGTCGAGGGATAAATTTAGGCATTAAAATGGGAAGTGGCCTTGTTTTCCTATCTAAACCGTCCATGCACAAAGAATATGGATATGGATACATCCACTTTCTATCAAGCAATACGTAACCTTCAGGTCACAAGAATACTACAATAGCTTTCATATCTTTGTTCATATGATTAAGAAATTCTATATGGACCTTTAAATTTTTTTCAAATCTTGTTATCCTTGCTATTCTTTATCATGGCACTGCATTCAATTCATAAATTGTTAAAATCACATCCATTACCAACACATCCTTATTTTGGCCGAAACAGTATAATCAAGCCAATCGAGCAAGCATCTAAAAATCAAACCTACTAAATCCCAGATTTCGAAACAGAATTAACTAAATTCTTACAATATTTGTGTAATTCTAGAAAATATACATAGCATGCAATGATTTACGAGGGAAACTCTAGAATCTTGAGGTTTTAGATTAAACCGAGTATATAGAGTGTAAATTCAGTAAATAGAAAATCTGTGATTATAACATTCTGAGACTAGATTGACAAGAAATGCTCAATTGTGAGACTAGATTGACAAGAAATACCGATGAGCAGTCACTTTAAGTACTTGAGTTCTATTATCCAAAAGGATTTGGAGATCGATAGTGATATCAATCATAGGATTCAAGCCGGCTGATTGAAATGGAGGGACGCAACAGGAATTTTATATGATCGTACATTCTGTTATGGCTGAAGGAAAAGTTTTATCGGACGCTATTAAGCCAGCTTTGCTATATGGCACAGAATGTTGGGTTATAAAGAGATATCATGCGTAGAAGATGAGTGTAGCAGAGATGCGCATGTTTCGTTGGATGTGTGGTAACATGCAGAGAGATAAAGTGAGAAATGAGAATATTCGTACTAAAATAGGTGTAGCCTCTATAGAAGAGAAGATGAGAGAAAATCGCCTACGATGGTTTGGCCATGTACGACGTAAACCTACAGATGCGTCAGTCTGACGAGTAGAGCGTATCAATTTAGGCAAGTTAAAAGAGCAAAAGGGAGAACGAAGAAAATATGGATGGAGGTAATACGACAAAATATAGAGGCTAAAGGTCTTAGTGAAGGCATATCGCTCGATAGGAATGAGTGGAGAAAGCTGATCCATCTACCCGATCTGGCGTGGTTCTCTTTCGTTCATGTAACCTACCCCAAATACTCGGGACAAATGGCTTTGTTGTTGTTGTATGTAATGATTTACGCATAGACTTTTGTTTATGCATGATACATCCTCTTATAACTATATCTTCTATCTTATGTTGGATAGTTAAAACCAGACTCGACGAAGCGAGTTAACGGTTAGGATCCTCTAGATAGTTGGGTTAAGTGTTATCGGGGTTTAAACTCCCTATATATCCTTTTCTAGAAGATTACGATGAGAATCTTTTGATTGGATAAACCTAGTCATCAAGTAACCCAATTTTCCCAATTCATCTCTAATAGATCATCCCGTTAGGGTGATACTGTCAATTGTCAAATGTGTAGTTAGAGTATATCGAGATCTAGGCTCTGATTATTATTCTTTTGAGATGAGGAGTATATGAAGAGTGGTACATTATCCACCGACCTTCAACTGCATCATCTTTCCAAGAAAATATATTGTTTATTATTCTTTTGAACTGATCATGAGATGTAAATTAAAATATACTTGAGATGTAAATTTTAGATTCTTTAGTTATCTTTCGTTTTATAAAGCATTTGTATTAACTTGTCTCAAGCTGACTCATATGGTTGTACCAACCAAAAATTAAGGAAATAAGAAAAAGTTACGTGTCCACATTTGAATTCTTCCTAGAAATGTAGATCTCTACATTTGACATGCATAGCACACGACAGCAGTCTTGTTATTTATGTGATGATTTAGGGTTATGTAAGATCCTGCGGAAATCAATTTATCAACTGTTGTTGTCTAATAATTGTATTAAAACCATAGCAAATAATATCAGAATGTAACGTCCTTTTTGTTTTGCATTACAAACAAACCATGGTTTTAATATACTTGCTTGATTCACATACTTTGTAAAGCATATGTGATTCTAATAAATTACACTCTTATATCAATTTTGTTCAAGAAAATCCTTATGTCAAAAAGATACGTGTATGGAGACAATAAAGGCCATTCAAGACTCCTAGAAAAAACTTATGGAAACATATCTTGGTTGAGGAGTACATTACAGGCATGTATAATGTTTTCAAAACATTATACCTCGAAGTACCACTGCATTATAAATAGATATATCTTTGCATTTTAGACTACAACAACTTGCTGGAAGGTTTGTTGGACTTCAAACACTAATTCTTCAACGCTAATCTGGCATTCGAGTCCAATCTGCATAAGCATGACATGAAATGAAGATTCAAATGTTGCACAATAAATGAAATAAACATAGAAATCTTCAAGGGTCTCATATAAAAAATTAAAAGAAAACATTAGTCATTAAACCACATATAAACCAAACCAAAACATACTTTGGGTTTAGGAGAAAACTATATGCTTGTATTAACCTATGAATGTCGTTGAAACATGCATATATATAATTTTAATAAGAGAAAAATGTATATCAGCCTGCGGCTGAGAGAACTCTCTCAGCCTGCGGTGAGGTGGCTCAATTTTGTCACCCCTAACTTGTGGCCCGCTTATAGGAAGAAGTTAAATTACTAAATACCCCTTATGAAAAACTGCTCTTTCGGTAACTTTCGTTATTGTTTATTATTATTTGCCCACAAGGCAATTTTTGGACCGCTCGTTGTCAGATTTAGGTTATTGTTTATTATTATTTTCCCTTTTTTTGCCGCTCTTTATAGGATTTAGGTTATTATTTATAAATTATTTACAGTGCAAATGTAAACAATGAACGACATTGCGACCAAGGTCGCATAAGTCTACAGTGCAAACATAGACATCTGCGACCATGGTCTACACTGTGACCAAGGTCGCAATCATCTACAGTGCAAATATAAACAACTGCGATCAGGGTCAATAATGCGACCAAGGTCGCATAAGTATACAGTACAAACATAAACAACTGCGATCAGGGTCGACACTGCGACCATGGTCGCAGAAGTATACAGTGCAAACATAAACAACTGCGACCCGGGTCGACACTGCGACCAAGGTCGCATAAGACTACAGTGCAAACATAATCAACTGCGACCCGGGAATTAAAAAAATGACGTTAAATACACTGCGACCATGGTCGCAGGACACTACAACGCATATTGAGACAACTGCGACCCATGTCGCAGTATGTAATTAAAAAAAGGACCTTTCATATACTGCGACCAACGTCGCATTCGTATAAAATAAAAGACCAAAAAAAAAAATAAATTTCCACGAGTTCGACAAATAGTGTATGAAAAAAAAATTTGCCTTAAAAAAATATTAGCAATGTCGCATACATATACATCGCTTTTTCAAAAAATACTGCGACCATGGTAAAAATAAAAGGAAATGTTTTTACATTTCGGAAAATACAATATTGAGGTGACTGGCATTAAATTAGGCGGGATTGTTCAGGTTTTTGTCCGCCAAAATTTATGACAGATTTGTGGATCTGATGTTGCCACGTCCCGCCGGCTGAGAGAGTTCTCTCAGCCGCAGGCTGAGGTACAGTAACCCCTTTTAATAATGCATAATAGTAATAGACATCTTCACAATTCAGAGTAAAACAACTTGTTGAAACACTTGTTGGACTTTCAAAACTAATTCTTCAACACTAATTTTGCACCCAAGTTTAATTGCACAAGAATTACATGAAATAATAAAATTTGTAAGTAGCATAATTTTGAATAAAAATTCTGAAGTATTTTACAATAGGATATATCTTCAATTATAGTAAGTCTTACAAAACAATTAAGGCCAAACAACATTTCTTTTTGTTAGTACATAAAAGAAGTACAAATGTGAGAAAATTATTTAATAATCAAAGATGTATTTACTTTGGCACTAACCAATTTTAAAAAATAGAAGTATGTTTGCAATTAGTCAAGAAAGTTAATACATGAATTAAATTAAGATCAACTTATGAAATCGAACTATTAGTATTGAAGTGATTCTAATCAAGGAAACGAATGTATTTGGTCCTTTTATGGTAGAATTTTGAGAGCTTCACATTTTTTTTATTTAGTAACTCATGTTCATATCTTATTTTTGTCACTATTGAAACTAAACCTAAACTAATATTTCAATGACGAGTCAATGTACAAATACCCTACACTAACTCCTCTTTACTGTATTTTGAGGAAGGTATATTTATCACTATTTTGTTATTTCTATCATTCTAAAATTTTACAAAACTCTAAGTTCAATAATTTCATTTTCTTCCCTTATTATGATCTAGTACTGATTTTTAAGTAAGGATTAAGTCTATCATACTCTTCTATAATATTAACTCTTTATGCTCAAGTCATTGCATCATCTTTCATCTCTATGACAACCTCTCTTGCAATATACTTAAAAGGCTAAAACAACGTCAATGGAATTAAAAAGACATATTGAAAGAATTACTAAGTATATTCTCCCTATAAACTTGTGTACCAAGCATTCTTCTCTCAGTATTAAGCTATATTTCTAATATGTTGTTATACAACATTGTGAATATCCAATAAAGCAGCGTCCTCAATCTTGGTACACCTGGAATATAGACTGAATCCAGAAATCTTAGAGTGAGATCATGTTGTTGTAAAGGTCCTCGTGTATTGCGGATTTAAAAGCATAATTCACGAATTTAATCCACAAAGTCCTCATATAGGCTAAGAAAAGATAAATTGGAGAATATTTTTCTTTCTTGAAATGTACTTTGAACTAACTTCAACTCATGGGATTTACTTTTTCTCAACTCTATTCCAGATTACAAAATGAAGGAGAAATAAAATGCTTGCCTAAAGTAAATTCTATGTACTTGGTGTCTTTTCTTTCTTTTTGACTAGGCTTCACTGTTATTAGCTTCACCATGTGATTAGTGTCAGTACCAGCATATGCTCATTCTAGAACCATGCACTTTTTGGGCACTTGACTAATGCATAATCGAAAATTTGGCGATGAAGCTTTCTATTGATCAGTGACTTAGGTGAGAAAACTAAAGAGACAATAAGAAAAAGAAAATAACATTTAAAATATGCGTAAAAGTAAATAATACTTTTTTGAATTATCTTTACACACTTTTTTTTTTAAATGTAAGACTGTAGCCAGACTTGAACCCAAGACTCTTCATAACCCACTCTCATCACTCTCATCCCTTTATTGGTGAGTCAGTCCTTGCTGACTCACACTCTTATACTTATATTATAGAAGTACTTATACTTTTATCCAAAGAAAAGGTTAACCCTTGATTAACGGGACTTAGCCATAACCATTGGCCAGAACCTTGACTTTTAAAGAACATAAAGGTTTGAGAAAATTCTAATTATAAATTAATCATATACTTATCTTCTTCATCTTCATATTGAAACCACTCATTTCTCACAAATCAATCCTTTCTCACTCTCCCGAATAGAAGTAGCCTTCTCTCTTAAATATATTTTTTAAGATTCTATAATATCAAATCAAATAAAATTAATTTTTTAAAATATATTAATATACTTACACAAAATTTAATTCTTTTGACATCAATACTTCATTAAGTTGTGATATTTCTAAAAGACTTCAATTTTAAATTTTCATATTTTACTTAAAAAAAATTAGTTGAAAATACATTAATTAATCTAGTATATATTTTACTTTTTTAAAATGCCTAAAAATTATACTTTCAGAATAATTTGTCTTTTTAAAATTTTGGATGTTAAGTTGGTCTATCTCTAGTCATGTTTTAGGTATTATTCTTGGTGTAATAGGCATGCAGTGCTATCTGAATCACAAAGAGTTTCGGTTAAATTTAAATATAAATGTTTACTAATATTGATTAATTAATTATGAGAAGAATTGCGTAGATAAATCAAGATAAATTATTTTGTTAAAGAATTTGAGATAGAATCAAATTTGAAAGAACAAGAAACAATTTGCTGTTAAAATATGTCATTGAAAAAAAATATATCGTTTTACAATTTCAGATCAGTTTTCCTACACATGCAATTGGTGCACATGTAGTTTAATTAGTACTAATTATATATATAGCAAAAAATAATCATTTAGTTTCTTGAGATGAATGGTGGATAATCCTGGAAACCTCCTTGTTGAATCCAGTCCATTAAATGCCCAGTTGGAACACCAAGCTTCACTACATAGCTCGCTAAGGTGGTGAAGTAATAGAAGTTTTGGATTGGGATGAAAGAAAGAAAGAAAGAAGAAATAATTGTAACGTTGTAATTAGGGTTTTTACTTGAAAACAAAAAAGGAAAAAAACAAGACAGAACAACAAATCCTTCTAATTAAGTTTGTAATGCAAAACGCAAGCTTCAGCAAAATCAAGTGAAAACCTGTACCAAGCATCTGAAGATAAAACTTAAACATGTACACCAAGAGACACAAAAACATACGCTTGGTACTCTAAGATTGGAAGATGTGGGAGTTTAAAATTAAAAAGGAAAAAAAAGAAAAAGAAAATGAAAAAGAAAAAGGTGAAGTACCTTGATAACGAAGGAGTAGAGCACAGTTTCCTCCATGCTGCTGATGTTAAGGTGAAGTATCTCAAACGCCAGTTTCTCGAGAGCAGATATGATCTTGACTACTTGCCCTGGTCTACGCCTCGAAAGGGTTCGCAGGATCACATTAGATCCTGAGATCTTGGCCTCGACGTCAGCAACTGGCGAATTGCAGCATGCGCTTAGCTCCTTCACGGTGTCGAACCCGTGAGGGGAGTCCACGGGTGGTGGCGGCGGGAGCAGCGGCAGCTGCTTCGGGCTCGGTGTGGGACTAGGGTTCAGGCTTTTCCTTTGCTTTTTAGCTTCCAGTGATTGTAGAACTTGGTGCAGCTCTTTGATGAACTCTATTGCTCCCCCAATGATTGATGCTTGGTCTCCCTTGGTAATTAAGATCATTAACATATAGAACAAGTTAATTTCAAGTTAATAGCAAAACATGATAGTTTCCATATTGAATTGCAAAATTTTAGGGAAGTGGCATGAAAGCCCAAAAGACTCTACTTGATGAATGCTGGCTATCTTCTTATATTAGACGTTTTTCTTCCACCATATTTTCCTGCTTCCGTGCATGAGGAGAGAGATTAAACTGTGTGATTCTTTCCAGAATAAATACAATTAGGGAAAAAGGTGCTTCTGTACCCAAAGTTGAGACTAATTTGTTTTAAATCTAAGTTAAAATAGTATTTAAAAGAAAAGTAATATTGGTAGAATTTGAAATAAAATTTATATGGGTAATTTGTTAAAACTCGTGATATTAATACCTATATGACATGTTTACCATAATTTACAAATAATAACTAAACACTTGTTAAGTGATAAATAATTGCATACTTATTTGGAAAATGAATGTTTAGAAAATGATATATATATTGATTATTTATCCAAAAATGGTTGGGGTTAGGGTTTAGGTGGGGGTTAGCATAGGAGTAGGACTCTAATACGTATGACTTTCATCTTCTCAGGGGATCCTTTCATGGAGAAACTGAATCTGCCATCCACCGACGGTCCGAAGCTTGAACACTCTTACTGTTAAAATCACAGTTGTGAATCTTGCTAGCGTAAACCATACAAGAACTTACAACTTAAATATATTATTACATAAGATTTTCCCCTTACCCTTTTGATGTAGAAGCATGGCGTCAAGGATCTCAAAACCTTGAGATGCTCATTCATCTGCCTTCTCCTGTTCCTCTCCACTGCAATATGAGACATGCTAGCTTCAAGTAATTTCTCTTGTTCACGTAGGTAGCTTTGCTTTTCTTTGGTCTCATATATACACCCACATGCACACGTAAAGGGTCCAACAACTGTGTGTTAAATTTATTACACTAAAGTTAGGGGACTCTTGCTCTCATTAAATGTGATGGTTGCTCACTCTCGTGAGCTGTTTTTTCCCCCTCTACACATGGGACAGAGATTTGTTACAATTTTATCTCCCCTCTTCCTGGGGTCACATACTTTGGGCCGTCATATTGATTCCAAGGCGAGAAACGAGCCATGTCAAATTTATTGCGCTGCTTAATACTCATCTCGTCGACATTGGAATACTCTCTCTCTCTCTCTCTCTCTCTCTCTCTCTCTCTCTCTCAATTTATTCATGCCACAATTCACCTTCTCACGGGACTTTGACCTGCGCCCAACTCTGTACTTCTCAATCTACGAGGTAGCTGTGGTGCGTGCATGCAGCCTGAGTTCTCGAAGTTACGGCATGCGTCCATAGACTCTGCCACGTGTGAAATGTCAACCAGAAAATGCAAATATTCTCACATTTTTACAGTCTAAATGTAACTAGAGGTACAGTATTGGCAAGGATGCTATCTAAACAGATAAGAGGTATTCAGGTTTGCAAAAAGAATTAAATAAATGATTTGACGGTTTAATACGTGAATATCCTTTCTTGTCTAACGCACTGATAATTATTACTTTTAACAGGTAAAAACTTCTTACCTGTTATTTAAAACGTAAAATAAGATTAAAAGTTTCTCAACCAACCCATTTACTCGTTAACCATTTAAAATAAACAATTATATTGATATTCTTAATATTATTGGATATAATATCGATTGTTTATTGAACTTTTCCACTCATCATTTTGGTTGAATTATAAGTAATTATTTAATTGGTATAGATAAATGTGATTTTGGTGAATGTAGTTTATTATTTTTTAGGAAAATTGTCTTTTCAATCCCTGTGAAAATATACTGATATGAAAAAATTCTTAGAGTTTCAAACCATGTGAATAAACTCCTTTACCAAAATTTATTGTCCGTTGCATTTTTTTAATACCCATATTGCCTTTGATTAGATGCCTTATCTGAGTTGATTTGAGCAGCCCGCGTGACAGACATTTAATGCTCATCACACGCTAGTCGTGTGAGCCGGCTTGGAGGCTTTATTATTATCCTCTCTTTTCTAATTTTTGCCCATCTCAAGGTGAACAAATTTTTTCATTGCTATTTTTTTTGCAGAGATAATTTTTTTGTATGGATAATTTTTTTTGCATGGATGGTATAATTCTGTCCACCCTTCTCTAATTTTTTCTACCCACCCTCAATGGATGCTAAATGCGCATTGAAATTTTCCTTCCCCCATTTATTCATAATTAGTAAATTATTCATAACATATAAATATTTATTTAATGATTTATTTTTGACTTATAAATTTTGTACACCTCCAATAAGCTGTCTACGTTCTCCAAACTCCTATCCACCTTATCATATATTATATCCATTTTCTCCAAAATTACGTCTACTTTCTTTTTTTATTCTGTCCACCTATTCTACTTTTCTTTAGTATTATGTCCACTTTCTTCTACGTTGTATCACCAAAATTATGTTCACTTTCTTTGATATAACCTCTTTAATATTATGTCCATGTTTTCAAAATATTATGTCCATCTACTCTAGTATTTTGTCTACCATGTGAATGATTTTATCCATCTTCTCAATAATTTGTTGAGAATAGAGACAAACTTCAACGGCCCGCTAGTGGCAAAGGGTGGAGGTCGCGCCCAACTTTTATCCTTTTTGTTTGTCTTAGTAAATTTTTGTCTACCTTTTATATATTTCTGTCAAACTTTCTCTCATTCGGTCCACCTTCGTTAATTTTTGTCTAGCTTTATAAATTTCTATCAAACTCTCTCTTTTTTTTTGTCTACCTGAAAAACACCTAGAGGGGGGGGTGAATAGGTGTTGTTGCTAATCTAACAATCTTTTTAAAATTATGATGGATGAATTATGCAACGATCTCTCAAAACAAGACTAAGAGCCGAATACCCCGTGAAGGGTTCTGAACTCCTTCCTCCTGATTCCCCTTGAATGGGTTAGAGGTGCGCAATGCAACCTTGTTGTATGAGAATTGATCGATCAAGGAATGAATGAAATGCAATGATGAAGTGCACACAAGATATATCACAAGTTACACAAACTAGAAACAATAACACAAGAAAGTAAACTAGATCTCAAGCAAGTAATTGAAAGCTATAAAGTGCAAGAGAAATTTAAAGCGAAAATGGACACAAGGCAATCGCAAACACAAGATATTTGTTTCGAGGTTCGAGCCACCGCTCTACTCCCCGCCTTCACCTCCGTGAAGGGTTTCCACTATCCACCGAGGACGATTACAACGGTCTACCAAAGACCCGAGCACCGAGCTCCACTTACAATGACC
Source organism: Agave tequilana (assembly GCA_038442645.1). Taxonomy (NCBI): domain Eukaryota; kingdom Viridiplantae; phylum Streptophyta; class Magnoliopsida; order Asparagales; family Asparagaceae; genus Agave; species Agave tequilana. The sequence goes on along the minus strand of JAVJIF010010481.1, from coordinate 41,281 downwards.
TCTACCGAAGAGGTGTCTCCACAAGATGAAGAAGAACACAAAGAACCAAAGTGATCACAACTAGATCACTAAACTCTTTACAAACTCTCACTCTTTTACAATTTCCTTATAGATTGAGTAGGAAATTTTGGCACTAAGGAGTGTAGTGAGAAAACTCAGTTGTAGAGAGGATTTTTGCTACAAAATACAACTAAAAACAAGCTCAAGAAAGAATGGAAAATGGAGAGCTTAAAAACTTTTCTTCTCTTTAAAAACTTAGGTATTTTTCTTGGTGTTTTGCAAGAGGCTATCTCCTCTATTTATAGGGAGAAGAAGGGGTTAAAAACAAATTATTTTAAGTCTATTTGACCTGAAAAAGTTCACCAAAACATCAGAAAAAGTCTGCAAAAACAAATTAAGAAAACAGATTTCAGAATTGCACAAAAGAGGAAAGAGCCGTTGGCACTTTGCAGGCCTGCCGGTCGACCGGTCCGGTCGACCGGCTGCCCTGCTGGCAGTAGCCGTTGGGCTCGGGCCGACCGCTCGGGTCGACCGGCCTCTAAGAGAAACACAGGTTTCTGAAGGCGGTCGACCGGGGCGGTCGACCCAGAAAACCCGAGAGCAAGGTGCAGACAGTCGGTCGACCCGGGCGGTCGGCCGACAGACATGCACAATTGTGCATGTCCTGTGCTGGTGCCGGTCGACCGGTCTTGCCTGAAACAGAATTTCAGCAGCAAGACAGAACTAGGAAATTTTGATGTAAAAATTATTTTTGAAGTAAAAATAACTAAGTATCATGATAGAAGGAATATACATGATCTAAATATGATATATATATCTTTGGAAAACTTGGAGTCATGTATGTTTGTCAAGTCATGAAAAACTTAGAAACAAAAGGTCTTAAACATGAAAATTTGTAAACAGAAAATTGTGTGTGTGTATCCTAGAGCCAAAATCCAAAACTCAAACTTTAACAATCTATTTCTTACATTGGTTCTAAAGACTACAAGTTCTTCAAGAGGGCTTTACCATATGATCTTTGACACTTGATACTTGAGCCCAAATTGAGGTGACTTGAGTCCAAAACGCTTCTTTTGGGGAAGAAACCTTCTAGTTTTAATAGAACCCTAAAACACACTTAAACAATAAACAATATTAGTACAAATAACTAATATGTTTTGTAATCATCAAAACACACTAAAAACGGGTGATTGTAACCTTGGGCCAACAATCTCCCCCTTTTTGATGATGACAAAACATATAAGTTATTTAAACAAAAAGGAAGAAGAGCTTGGAAAGCTCCTCCTCAAATAATGCTATGTATAAAGAATAACTATGATAAAGCTAAACACATAAAGCATTGAAAACACATAGTTTTGTTAAAAACAATAAATGACAAACTTCAATAAATAACAAACTTATTCTTTTTCATAAAACTCAAGTAAAACTTAAACTTATTCTCCCCCTTTTTGTCATACATCAAAAAGGGTTAAACAAAACAACCAAAATTTTTAAGAATCCATAATGCAAACATTCAACTCACCACAAATAAAAGAAAATCTAGCATAGTCTAATGGTTTAGTAAAAATATCGGCAAGTTGAAAATCGGTAGAAACATAGTCAATATCAATATCACCTTTCTCATAATGATCTCTAAGAAAGTGATACCTAATGTCAATGTGTTTGGTTTTACTATGTTGATTTGCATTCTTTGTCATGTGAATAGTACTAGTATTATCACAAAATATTTTAACATGATCAAAGAGTAAATCATAGTCAATGAGAGTATGTTTCATCCAAAGAACTTGTGCACAACAAGCTCCGGCTGCAACATACTCCGCCTCGGCGGTTGATAGGGCTACCGAATTTTGCTTTTTGGAAGACCAAGATACAAGACAATTACCTAGGAATTGACATGTTCCACTTGTGCTCTTCCTATCTACCCTACAACCCGCATAGTCGGCATCCGAATAACTCGTCATTGAAAATTGACCGGTTTTCGGATACCACAAACCCATTTCAATAGTGCCCTTAAGGTACCTAATTATGCGTTTAACCGCAATTATGTGAGACTCTTTAGGACAAGATTGAAAACGTGCACAAAGACAAACAGAAAATATGATATCCGGCCTACTAGCCGTCAAATAAAGCAAGCTACCTATCATGCTACGATATAATTTAATGTCTACACTTTTACCTTGTTCATCTTTGTCAAGCTTAGTAGTTGTAGCCATGGGAGTTTTGCTTACTTTAGATCCTTCAAGTCCGAATCTCTTGATTAGTTCTTTTGTGTACTTGGCTTGATTGATGAAGATCCCATCCTTCCTTTGCTTGATTTGGAGTCCAAGGAAATAGTTGAGCTCCCCCATCATAGACATTTCAAATTCATCCTTCATGCATGACTCAAAAGCTTTGCAAAGAGATTCATTAGTAGAACCAAAAATAATATCATCCACATAAATTTGCACAATAAGAATATCCTTTTCTACATGTTTTGTAAACAAAGTTGTGTCAATTTTACCTTTCTTAAAACCATTTGAAATCAAAAATGAAGAAAGTCTTTCATACCAAGCCCTAGGGGCTTGTTTTAAACCATAAAGAGCTTTATCTAATTTAAAAACAAAATCCGGATGTGTAGGATCAACAAACCCGGGGGTTGTTCAACATACACCTCCTCATCAATAAAACCATTTAGAAAAGCACTTTTAACATCCATTTGAAACAATTTGAAATCTTTATATGAAGCAAAATCTAGTGTCATCCGTATGGCTTCAAGCCGTGCTACGGGTGCAAAGGTTTCTTCAAAATCGATTCCTTCGATTTGAGTGTAACCTTGGGCAACTAACCTAGCTTTATTCCTAACAACGTTACCCGATTCATCCAACTTGTTCTTAAAAATCCACTTAGTACCAATTGTTGGTCTATCGTGGGGCCTAGGAACAAGGTGCCAAACTTGGTTGCGCTCAAATTGATTGAGCTCCTCTTGCATAGCAAGCAACCAATATGAATCGGCCTCGGCTTCGAGGACGTTTTTGGGTTCAACATGAGAAATAAATGCATAATGACCACAATAATCATGAAGTTTAGAGCGAGTGGTTACCCCTTTTGATACTTCACCTATGACGAGGTCCTTGGGATGATGTGGATTGTATCTCCAATCCTTTGGAAGTTGTTGAGTGGGCTCTTCTCCATTTGTTTGATCTTCATTTCCGTGAGCCTCTTCTACTTTAGCTTCACTTCCTTCATCATCCTTTGGCTTGTCTCCCATAGTAGGTGTATCCTCCAAGGTCACTTTCTCCAAGCCTTCATCTAATGCATCTATTTCTACAACATTCTTAACAAACAAGTTAGATTCCTCAAATTTAACATGTATAGATTCCTCAATAGTCAATGATGACCTATTGAAGACTCTATAAGCCTTACTAGTATTAGAATAACCCACAAAAATTGCCTCATAAGATTTAACATCAAATTTTCCTAAATTATCTTTTGTATTTAAAACAAAACATTTGCATCCAAAAACTTTGAAATATGAAACATTTGGTTTTCTAGAAAAGTACATTTCAAAAGAAGTTTTTGAAGTATTTTTACACAAGAAAACACGATTTGATATATAGCATGATGTATTAACGGCCTCGGCCCACAAATAATGTGGTAGACCGTATTCACTAAGCATTGTCCTAGCCATCTCTTTTAATGTTCTTTTTTTCCGTTCAACTACTCCATTTTGTTGTGGAGTTCTAGGACAAGATAGTTCATGCTTTATTCCATGTTCTTCACAAAAGGTTGTAAAGGGTAGGTTAATGAATTCATCTCCTCTATCACTTCTTATTCTTAAAATCGAAACATCTTTTTCTTTTTCAACTCTTTTCTTAAAAATTTGGAAATATGAAAAAGCTTGACTTTTGTGTTCAAGAAAGAAAACCCAAGTAAACCGTGAAAAGTCATCAACTAAAACAAATGCAAATCTATTCCCACTTAGACTTTTGGTTTGTGTAGGGCCAAAAAGATCCATATGGATTAACTCCAAAGGACGTGATGTCATGATATCCTTAATTGACTTGAAAGAAGACTTAGTTTGTTTCCCAAATTGACATGCGTCACAAACTCGGTCCTTTTCAAAACTCAAATAAGGAATACCTTTCACCATTTCCTTTGTGTTTAACCTAGAAATATGGTCAAAAGAAATATGGCCTAATCTCCTATGCCACAACCAAGAGTCATCATCGAGGGCTTTTAACAAGTAATATTACAAGACATATTAGACATATCTATCATATAAACATTATTTTCATGAAAACCGGAAAACACACAAGTATTAGATATTCTATCAATTACTTTGCAAACTACATTATCAAAAACAACATCAAAACCTTTATTACAAAGTTGACTACTACTCAAGAGATTATGCTTGAGGCCATCAACTAAAACAACATTTTCAATTAAAGGGGATGTGCCAAGTTTTACATTACCGATACCGATGATTTTACCCTTGGCGTCAACTCCGAAGGTGACGGTGCCACCTTCATGATATCTTGATAGGGTTACAAAGTTGTTGATGTCCCAAGTCATGTGCCTTGAGCAACCGCTATCAAGATACCACAATCCTCTACGTCGTTGGGCTTTGGAAGGTACCTACATCATTTAACAAATTTGTTGACTTTGGTACCCAAACTTTCTTGGGTCCTTGAAAGTTAGTGTTTCGAACCCAAACATTATGACGTGATGCGTTTAGTCTATTATAGCAAAAGTTGACTAAGTGCCCTTTACGCCCACAATGTGAACATGAGAACACTCTACCATACATGAATGCATGATGTGTGTGTGAAGTGTGAGCATGTTTTGGGGGTCTACCACGATGTATAGGTTGTGTGGTATGAGCATGAGCATAAGCATGAAAAGTATTTTTCTTATGGGCTTGTTTCTTAGGAAACATAGCCTCAATCTTCTTTTTGTTAAACTCACAATTTTTCAAAACAATTCCTAATGAGTCTATTCTTTCTTTAAGCATGGTAATCTCATTGGAATCAACTAGTGGGGTCTTTCCTTTACAAGAAATCTTGTACTTTTCAAAATCATTTTTAGTAGAAACTAAAGTAGATAGCAAGTCATCCTTTTCTTTAGAAAGAGTAGCTACTTGAATATTAAGAGATTTATTTTCCTTTTTCATTTTTAAATACTTTTTCTTTAGAAAATCATAGTTATGAGAAAGTTCTACAAATGCTTCTCCTAATTCATCCATGGAAAGTTCATCATCAAAGGAAGTGGAAGGGGTTACCTTGCTTGTGCTTTCATTAGCCATGAAGCACATGTTGGCGGTGTCGATTTCCTCCTCGGATTCGCTCTCGGAATCCCATGTTGCTTTCATTGCCTTCTTCTTGAATGGCTTCTTGGAGGTGGAAGGCTTCACTTTATCCGGACACTCCGCAACTATGTGTCCCGGTCTTTGGCAATTGAAACATATGATTTTTCTTTCTTCCTTGCCTCCTTGCCATCTCCTTCTTCCTTGGAATTTAGCCTTGTTGTACATCTTCCGGATGTTCTTCACAAGAAGTGAGAGCTCTTCGTCATCTTCTTCTTCATCGTCTTCGTCGGAGTGTGTGGTTTGGCATTTGAAGGCTATTGTTTTCTTCTTGGAAGGAGCCATTTCCTCCCTTGCTTTTCTCTCCATCTCATGGGTTTTGAGGTTCCCAATGAGACCTATTAGTTCCATCTCCTCCTTGTCATTGAGTTCCTTCAAGGTAGTTGCCTTTACTTCCCAAGAAGGAGGAAGAGCCCGGATGATCTTTCTTACTCTTTGGTCGTTGTCGATAGCATCACCTAGAGAAGAAAGTCCATTAGTGATCTTTGTAAATCTTGTAACCATATCATCTATGGTTTCATTTTCTTGCATGCAAAAGTTTTCATATTGGGACCGAAGAAGATCTATCTTAGCCCTCTTCACTTGTGAGGTCCCCTCATGTGTAACTAGTAAGTGTGTCCAAATCTCGAATGCAGATTTACAATGGATGACTCTAGCAATGTCATCATCATTGAGGGCTTGAAGGAGTACATAATGAGCCCTAGAATTGGCATCGAATTCCTTAGTCTCAATTTCGGACCAAGTGGATTCATCACCGGGGGGTGCACTAAAGGGTTTGGTCACGGCCTTTGCAACTCGGCTTCCTAGAGATTGCAAGAAAACGGTCATCTTAACCTTCCATATTGGAAAGTTAAGTCCATCAAACTTAGGAGGGGTTTTAATTCCATCGGCCATCTTTACTAAGTGAGTATGAATGAAATGATTAGCAAGATTAGGATCTCTATAAGGTTGTTAAGCTTAGAGCCTAGAGTCCAAGCTCTGATACCAATTGAAAAACACCTAGAGGGGGGGTGAATAGGTGTTGTTGCAAATCTAACAATCTTTTTAAAATTATGATGGATGAATTATGCAACGATCTCTCAAAACAAGACTAAGAGCCGAATACCCCGTGAAGGGTTCTGAACTCCTTCCTCCTGATTCCCCTTGAATGGGTTAGAGGTGCGCAATGCAACCTTGTTGTATGAGAATTGATCGATCAAGGAATGAATGAAATACAATGATGAAGTGCACACAAGATATATCACAAGTTACACAAACTAGAAACAATAACACAAGGAAAGTAAACTAGATCTCAAGCAAGTAATTGAAAGCTATAAAGTGCAAGAGAAATTTAAAGCGAAAATGGACACAAGGCAATCGCAAACACAAGATATTTGTTTCGAGGTTCGAGCCACCGCTCTACTCCCCGCCTTCACCTCCGTGAAGGGTTTCCACTATCCACCGAGGACGATTACAACGGTCTACCAAAGACCCGAGCACCGAGCTCCACTTACAATGACCTCTACCGAAGAGGTGTCTCCACAAGATGAAGAAGAACACAAAGAACCAAAGTGATCACAACTAGATCACTAAACTCTTTACAAACTCTCACTCTTTTACAATTTCCTTATAGATTGAGTAGGAAATTTTGGCACTAAAGAGTGTAGTGAGAAAACTCAGTTGTAGAGAGGATTTTTTCTACAAAATACAACTGAAAACAAGCTCAAGAAAGAATGGAAAATGGAGAGCTTAAAAACTTTTCTTCTCTTTAAAAACTTAGGTATTTTTCTTGGTGTTTTGCAAGAGGCTATTCTCCTCTATTTATAGGGAGAAGAAGGGGTTAAAAACAAATTATTTTAAGTCTATTTGACCTGAAAAAGTTCACCAAAACATCAGAAAAAGTCTGCAAAAACAAATTTAGAAAACAGATTTCAGAATTGCACAAAAGAGGAAAGAGCCGTTGGCACTTTGCAGGCTTGCCGGTCGACCGGTCCGGTCGACCGGCTGCCCTGCTGGCAGTAGCCGTTGGGCTCGGGTCGACCGGCCTCTAAGAGGAAACACAGGTTTCTGAAGGCGGTCGACCAGGGCGGTCGACCCAGAAAACCCGAGAGCAAGGTGTAGACAGTCGGTCGACCCGGGCGGTCGGCCGACAGACATGCACAATTGTGCATGTCCTGTGCTGGTGCCGGTCGACCGGGCCGGTCGACCGGTCTTGCCTGAAACAGAATTTCAGCAGTAAGACAGAACTGGGAAATTTTGATGTAAAAATTATTTTTGATCTAAAAATAACTAAGTATCATGATAGAAGGAATATACATGATCTAAATATGATATATATATATATCTTTGGAAAACTTGGAGTCATGTATGTTTGTCAAGTCATGAAAAACTTAGAAACAAAAGGTCTTAAACATGAAAATTTGTAAACAGAAAATTTTGTGTGTGTATCCTAGAGCCAAAATCCAAAACTCAAACTTTAACAATCTATTTCTTACATTGGTTCTAAAGACTACAAGTTCTTCAAGAGGGCTTTACCATATGATCTTTGACACTTGATACTTGAGCCAAATTGAGGTGACTTGAGTCCAAAACGCTTCCTTTGGGGAAGAAACCTTCTAGTTTTAATAGAACCCTGAAACACACTTAAACAATAAACAATATTAGTACAAATAACTAATGTGTTTTGTAATCATCAAAACACACTAAAATGGGTGGTTGTAACCTTGGGCCAACACTACCTTCATCAACTTTTGTCTTCTTTTATAAATTTTATCTAATTTTATCATGATTTATCTCACTTTACCAAATAAATAGCAGATAAGAATATGTTTGATCATGTATAGATTTCCAGGCTCAAGAGAGGTAAAAAGAAATGGGGAGATTATTATAAAATAGATATTTGAAAATTAAATATAAAATAGGGATATCACGCCTAATTTTTCTCTCTTTCTCTCTATCTTACTCAAATTATGTTTATTTTTATATATTTATATCCAACTTTCTTCTTTTTTATCCACCTTCATCAATATCTGTCTGATTTATAAATTTCTTTCCAACTTTCTACCTTTTGTTTACGTTGGATAATTTTTGTCTATTTTTTATAAATTTGATTTGTCTCACTTGACCAAATAAACAGCAGGCAAAATTACCTCCGATCTTGAGCTTCGATCCCCATCATCATACCAATAATTACATTATATCCTCAAAAAAATACAAACACCAAAGTCCCAAAATCAAAAAAAAAAATTTAAACAAAAAAAGAGGTAACATCGAAGGAGGCGACAAGGAAATAAAGAAAATTAAATAAAAAGAATTTCCCATAAACAATTTTCCCAACAGCTAAGAGGGACTCAAAGATAATCTTTCTAAAAATTCATCCACCTTAAGGTGAACAGAAATTAGAAAAGAGTGCATAAGAATAAAGCCTCCATGTCAACCACGACTACTAGCGGGCGTTAAATGCTTATCATGCGCGGGCCGCTCAAATCAACTCAAATAAGTCATCTAATTAAGTACAATATGTATATTAAAAAATTACAATGAAACTTTTGATGGGGACAAGACTTTTTCACATTAAATATTAGTCAAAGGGTTGATTCACATGGTTTTACACTGCCGAGACTCTTTCACATGAGTATCTTTTCACAAGGATTGAAAGACAATTTTTTCTTATTTTTTTAAAGGGAAAAGCCTTGGCCAATTTTCATGTTATGTCACCGATTAAGTACATCTATGTCAAGGATCCCATCGTGGAAATTACACATCGAGGATCCAAAGCTTAGATGAGAAATAGAGCATGCTGCTAAGAGATGAGCAACTTCATTGCTAGAGCGGCTGCAAAAGGATAGAACTAACGAAGGCTGTTGAAAGAACACCCACATACACATTAAGCACATCATTTTCATAAGAGAGCCTTTAGCTGCCTTTCTGAAGATAAGAAGATCAACAACAAATTACAGGCGGGAAACATAACTATTTAACCCTTTTCTGATAGGTTGTATCTTTCCAGCTTCAACAGCAAGTTCTAGGTTAAAAGATAGGAATTCCATATATATCTAGAACACAGATACAAGGAGAGAGGGGATCTCCTTGCCTAACTCCCCTATTACTTCCAAAACATACTATTGGAGAACAATTGGGCATGATGGAGAAGCTTGGAGAGCTAATACACTCATGTATCAAGCAGATCCACTTTGAGGGAACTTCATATACTGCATGTTAAAGTAGATGAACTCTCTATTCAAGCTATCAAAAGCTGTGTAGCTCAATTTGCCTGTGCTCCATGTCCCTTCTTGAAGCCCCAGATCAACTCTTGAGCTATCAATGAAAAATCATTAATGTGTCTTCCTTTGAGAAAAGCATTCTGATGAGGAGTGACCAACCCCCTCTGACTGCTTGGAGTCTGTTGCTATACACTTTTGTAATGATCCTTGTCTAACACATTATAATTGATATAGGCTTGAAATTAGAGAGATTAGAGAACTAGTAATTTTAAGAACTAAAGATACAAATGTATGATTCACCTTCTTTAGAAGTTTGCTCCTGGTGAAGAAATGTCTGGCAACTTTGTAGTTATCGGGTGAGACAACCTCCCAGTTCTTCTGAAAAGAGTCAGTACTGAAGCCAGTTGGCCCTGGGATTTACCAGGATTCATTTGGAATAAATCTGCCCTGGTTTCCTTAAGAGACACTTCCCTTATCAACCATGCCTTGACTTCTGTTATAAGCTACTTCTTAACCACAAATTTTGGAAAAACAGTCCAATAATCAGTTTGGTTAAACAATTTGGAATAGCCCAGCCTTCTCATACCCTCCATACTTGGGATCTGCGCACTTGAATCATCATACAACTGATTGATACAAATTCCTTGCTGGCCTGACTTTGATTGGAAAATGAAAGAACTTTGTGTGTCTACCACTGTAAATTGATTGGATGGTTTTGAAATAATTTTTATAGTTTGCTACCTTCTAAATTAATAGGATGGTTTTGCCCTCTAGTCGAAATTCAATTACCAATGTCTCTAATTCTTCTTCCTTCAACTTCATCATCTCTTTTTTAGTAAACCTTAACCCTAGAATACAAAACTCTATTTTCTCTCTACTACCGTCTGCTTCTCTTCCTCCTACCACTCTATTATGCTGTTGTTCTATTCTTTTTAAGTTCTTCAAATTTTGTTTTGCTAAAACCTAACCTAAAGAAAATGAACTCACTTTCTCTCTCCTGTTAACTCTATCATTTTTAACACCAGCACAACCTTCTCCTTTATAACGGTGTCCACTTTTCTCCTCTTTCACTCTCATACCATCTCCATCCTCTTCATACGCCTAACAAAAAAATTATTACCCACAAAAGAAACTGCAGCCATCACCACCTTTGCCATCTCCATCATCTTACCAAAACAAACTGAATCCATTTGTAGTGGTCAAAATTACGACCTATACCAGATCGCGATACCTGACAAATCTCACAGATCATGGAGGTTCCAGATTCGACCTCATCCAACTAATATTACTTGACCACCTAGATAACAGGACGATTACAACAACTCGGCATGTGGTGGGCAATAATTGTGGATCTGAGTTATTATCCTCGCTAACCAGTGAGATCCCCGAAGATCGCGCACCCTCCACCAATTACAGCTAGGATGTTATGGGCAATTACGATCATGGGCTGATCCATAGGCGGAGATTTCGGAGACCACGACTCAGCTCTTCAACCCACAGCTATAAAAGCTGATCTCTTCCTCCTTTGTAGGGGATCAAACCCTAGAGAATTAAAATTTGTAATAGAGTGTTGAGAATCTTTGTATTCTCTCTGATTTAGTGTAGTCTCTCTCCCTCTTTGGCCCGTGGATTTTCCTCTTTGGGTTTTTCATGTAATTCTTTGGTCTTTGCATTTGATTTACATTCTCATTTTACAATTTGAGTGTAGATAAATTTCCCCGAGGAATTTACCTCTATATTTTGGTGCTTCCATTGAGATCTCTTAGTCCACGCTCGAAGTTCTCCAAATCCCAAATTCTTTTTCAAAAAGCCTCGCCAAACGGTAATGGCCCCGCGAAGGAAGATCGCATCCCAGGCCACCACCATCGCCACTTCAAAAGGCAAGTCGATGGTTGCTAGAAGCGTAGAGCCTATTGACGCTCATCCTCCCCGTCTCAATGTTCACTCAAAGACGTCGGTGGAGAGCACTCTTCCCCAGCTACTGGGCCGGAGGTAGGGACCAATGGACAAAAAACTTGGCTCCCTACCTAAGGTCAGCTCCTCCAAATCCTTACCATCCTCCAAAGGCAATTGGATGAGTAAAGGGCGGAGGCTGCTCGTAAATGCGAGAAGGCTGCTCTGGAGAGAGACGCAGCCACCCGCATCCAGAGTTAACCCACCATTCAGATCGAGATCCTTCGAAAGTTGCAATCCACAAGGAATAAGGGGCAGAAGGGTCTCGTGCTCTCCCGTCACCACCTCTCACCATGGGGACCACCCACACCGAGATAAATTGCTAGATCTGACCCTCAAGTGATGATGAGCTCTCTGAGAATTCCAGTCCCCACAAGGCTCCGAATGTCCCTCACATCGAGAAAATTGAGAAGATTGTGAGAAGTGGATCGAGGAAGCACGTCAACTCCAAAAGGAGGCAGAGCCTTATGGCCTGAGAACCTCTGATTCACCACTCTTGGAGGAGATCAATTCTAATTGATTTCCCAAGAAGTTTGTGATGCAGAGCTTCGAGTACTACTCTGGAACGACTAACTCCATCCAACTCCTCTGTCAGTACCAGGACAAGATGATAGTTAATTTTCACGACAAACTATTCCTGAGTTGCGTGTTTCTATCCAGTCTCAAAGGCACTGCCCTACAGCTGGTTCTACACACTCCTAAGACACTCCCTCTAGAGCTAAGAGGAGGTGAAGCAGGCTTTCTACCAATAATACGCTTTCTGACAGAAGCTCAAGAAAAACAGCAACCACCTCCTCTCCATCAAAATAAAGCCTGGGGAGAGCATCAAGCAGTATTTCAGTTATTTTCAGAGCCAAATGGCTTTGGTCTATAACTGTAATGACGACATGGCTGTCGCCGCATTCATCAGTGGGCTGCAAGTCTCTCATTCTTTCTACAATCATCTGGTGAAACATGAGGTCACCAAGATGAGGGACATCCTCCCTCGATCTGAGAAATATATTCAAATTCAGGATGCTTCTCGGGGCTCTACCAATGCTCCCCAAGCGAGGGAGTGAAGGAGAGAAAAAGAAAGCGCAGTCTGTTCCCCCGAAGAAGACTCCGAGCTGGGAAGTTGGAGCAATCGACAAGCCCGCTCGAAATCGCACCAAGGTCCATGGAGATGAAGCCAACTTCATTTTGTTCAAGGTCCCCGTGAACCAGGTTTACAGTGCCATCAAGAACTAGGAGTTTGTCAGGCCCCTGAGGTCACTAGTGAATCGGGGATATCTCCAGGAGTTTGTTCTCAAACCCTCAGAGACCAAGGTAAAGAAGGAGTCCCTCGAGGTCCCGCGACCAGATAGCCAGGCCATCCAATATCGGGAAGTCGATGCCATCTTTGGCACCTCCCCGATCGAAGGCACTACCTCTTGAGAAAGGGCCATCTACATCAAGGAGGCCCGCGGAGCAAGTACCCCATGGTGTTGACCAGTCCATCACTAGCTCCGAGCAAGCCAATCTTGTTCTCAGATTCTGACATGTTAGTTGTTCACTTCCTACATAATGATGCTTTGATTGTCACCATGCTCATCGGTAACTTCCAAGTATCTAAGATCTTGGTTGATGGGGGGAGCTCCGTCAACCTCTTGTACGGAGGCACCCTAGCCAGTATGGGGCACATCCATAAATCGCCCGAGGGATGATCAGCCCTTAAACCTAATCTCATCTATATAAGTTTGATGAAAATAAGTCCGAGCACTGTTTCACTCCCAGTTCCCACAGATCCCTACAATGTCTTCATAGAATTCTTCCTCGGGAGACCCTGGCTCCATATGATGAATGTCGTACCATTCACTTATCACCAAATGGTGAGGTTCCCTACTCTGACTAGGATAGTTTGAAAATACACCTAGAGGAGGGGAGGGTGAATAGGTGTATGGCTAATCTAATGACAAATAATGCAGAATTAAAACTAGATTGCAACATACTTAGTGTAACCAAAAAGTGTAGCCGAATTCCCGATGAAGGGCTCTGGACTAACTCCTCTAAATTCCGCTAGATAAGAGTTGAGGTGCTATATGAAGCTCTCTTGGTTCAACACAAGTATGGCACACAAATAATACCAAATATATATATGATATAAGCAATATGAATCAATGCAAGATATAAAGAGAGAGAGTTAAGAGATAGTGGATCAATCGCAAACACAAAGATATATTTCAAGGTTCGGGCCACTTCTTTACATCTCCGCCTTCACACAGAAGGATTTTCACTAATACATCCACACAAGACTTCCCACACAGGGAGCCTCCACTGAGGATTTGGGTAATACAAACTTGGAGCACACAACTCTCCTCTCAAACAACAATCTCTACACAAGAGACAAGGCACTAAGCCACACATGATCAACCTCTCAATAGAGGGATAGGTATAAAGCCAACACAATCACCTCTCATTAGGGGGATAGGCACAAAGCCAAACCAACCACAATCATCTCTACACTTAGAGGGATGCCAACACAACCCCTCCACAATCACCTCTACACAAGAGGATAACAACAAATACAAGGAAGATTACAACTCTTGGTGATCTCAAAGGCCACAAACCGTTTTTTTCAAAAAACAAAGATCCTAATAGATAGGATAGATAGATAGCTTAAGTGTGAGAAAATAAAGAGTTTGAAAATCAAAATCACAAAGAAAGTACTTGAAAAAACTTCTAGGATAAAATAGAAATGAAGATCAAAAAATAATTCCCAAAGACTTCTCTTTTTCCTTGATTTTTCCAACCCTTTAAAACAAATAAAGATAGATCTTTTTAACCCAAAAACTCTTTGAAAATTTTTTACCAAAATACTTATAAAGATAGAAAATTTTGCTCTCTAAATACTTGTTAAAAATAACTCAAGAGGGGCCTATTTATAAGCCACCCAAAAATCTACCCGTTGGCAGCAGAAAAGGGCAAAATTGCCCTTCCAGTCGACCGGAGCAGCGGGTCATATTTCTGACTGTTGTGCCTCCGGTTGACCGCCTGGTCGACCGGCCACAGCCAACGGTCGAACGCCCGGTCGACCGACCCCCACCTGAGATTGGAGTGCTTTCAATCTGTCGACCGCGCGGTCAACCGGCCGAGTTAGCTGGCCATGTGCACGTCTTCGTGCACATCGGTCGACCACTCCGATCAACCGACCACTAGTCCGGTCGACCGCCCGTGAGGTCTGGCTGGGATTTGGAGTGATGAAACTTTGTCTTTTTAATTTCAATTTAAATCCCATAAAATCACATAAATTACCCAAAAATAAGTTCTTTTAAGATTTTTGAAGTACAAGTATGTGTGACTAAAATTTAACACATATTATAAACAATTTGAACTATTTTTGTGATATTGAAATTTGACTTAAACATAAAATTTATATTTTCCAAAACTTAAATTTTTGAAATGGAAAACCGTTTTCTCCAAAACTCATGTAAAAACAAAAACATGATATTGAAAAAAATTTGAAGCATATTGTATATGGATAGAATCCAACATACATATAAGATATATATCTATATTTTTGATATGAAATCCAAAACCGGTTAAACCGAAATCCAAAACAAATAAACTTTAAACTGGTGTGTGTATGTGAACTTGAGCATATCAACACTATCTAATCTTTACACAGGATCTAAACAAATTAAAACACAAACTGAAGTCTTCTTGTAGAACTCCTTCTCCAAGTCTACTCAATCCAAACACGATCCAATGAGTTTGACTCCAACCGAGTGCTAGATGCGATCATGACGCGCGAGCTCTTGAATCAACACGTATTAGCTCCAAAATTCCTTTGTTGAAGCTAAACACCTACTAATATCTCAGCCAATTACTGAAACTATTTAAATACAATATTCTTAGTAAACTATAACTACATGAGTTAATCATCATCAAAACTAGAGTAATTGGCCTCTGGGCCAACAATCTTCCCCTTTTTGATGATGATAAAATTCATGGAGTTATATATGCATGGATTAAAGTTAAGCTTCATAGAAGCTCCCCCTTAACTCATGCATAACAATAAGCACAATGACATGCATAAATCAAATAACACATAAATGCATAAATGAGGAATGAAATACTTCTCCCCTTTTCATAAACAAAACATATATGCATTAAACAAGAAAATAAACATGCATATATAAACCTCTCAAAATTCTTCTCTCCCTTTTTATATAAAATAAGGAATGAAATAAACATGCATAAACATGCATATATAAAACTCCAAAATTCATCTCCCCCTTTTCGTCAAATCATTAACAAAGGGGCGAAAACAAATCAAATAATAAGGATATATATGCGATATACATTGATTAGTCACATATATTGCATTTACTTTGTCACCTTACCATAATTTTTAGCTAATAAATCCTATTAATAAGTCTTCTTTTTCTTTGTTAAATGTAGGCCCAAGTGCTAAAAGAAAGAAAAGAGATACAAGCCCAAAAGCCCACCCAATTCTGATTTAATTCAGAATAAATTTGAAATGAAGGAATCAGGGCAAAATCTTGGCATATCAAGAGGTTGAGAAGAATCCTCCCTGAATCAAGCGGTTGAAGCCACACAATCAAAGGCTGTTTCGTTAATTTTTGGAACAGAAACAAGAAAACTAGCAGAATATACGGGCAAATCATCAAACCAGTGTTCTCCACCAATTGGGTGTGGGCACCTGGCCACACCAAGGCCGCGGAAACTCGGCCCTAGCTGCATTTCCGCGGCCAAGTGGAGTCAGTTGGGGGAGCGTTTGCTCCCCCAATCTTTCCGGGATCTCCCCCCTCTGGTTTTTCCCTATAAATGCCAGTTTCAACAGAGGAAAAAGGAGCGTAGACTAGGATTAAAATTTGTGTTTATTTTCTAAGGATTTAGGTTCTTTGTTAGCTAGCACAAAAGTTGTATTCTTATTTTTTAATTTGTAGTCCAGTTTCAATACTTGTGAGAGAGAGGAATTGAGTGCTTGTACTTGAAGATTGAAGTGACATCAATACAAGAATCGGGCAGCTTTTACTTCCACTCGTATTACGGTATGGCTTGCATTATTTATTTGCTTTCTTCTTTGTTTTCCATGAGTAACTAAAACGGTTTTGTAGGCTCACTATTGTAACTCTTTCTAGTTCTTCTTCTCTTCTGGTTTTAAAGAAAAAGACCCAATGAATCATTTGCATGCCTTACTTAAAGCCTTTCTTCTTGAAAGTGTTCTTGAAGGCACATGAGGATGGGTTTGGATTGTTGAACTTTCACTTCTTTCATGAACGTTTCTTGAACTGTTTTTACTTCATTCTTGCTCTTCGCACTTGATGATTTAATATTCGATTCTAAACGATTTTTCAAAGAAAAGAGTGAACTCTTCCAACCATCTTATGTGCTTTACTTCAAACTTTCTAAAAATTAACTTTAAGTTTTGCCTATGATCAATTTGAGGCACTTAGGATTTCAATAGAAGAATGAACAATTGAGTAGTGAGATAGTGAGCCCAGATTTTTCTTCCTTATTATAAACAACAAAACAATTTTCAAGTTTTTTTAAATCACCTTCTCCAAAGCCTTTTCTAAAGTTGCAATTTCTCTTTGAATCATCTCTTTCTTTCCATTCTCTTTTTCATTAAAAACGAACACAATTCTTTGTTTTTAATCGATTCACCGAAAAACTTCCATCGCATTCCTCCTCGTGGACACGACCCGTTAGCCACAAGCTACACGGTAAATTCTTAAACTCTTTGATTGTTCTTTCATTTTAGCAATCAATTTTTGGCGCCGTTGCTGGGGAGGGAACGGTGTATTTGTTTTCTAACAAGTTTTGTGTGTTGTTTCAGGGACTTGAAGATTCAGATCTAGCATTCAAGCTTTGCAAGAGAAGACTTACAAATTCTGTGCCCCTACTCTCGAAAGTAGGAAACAGAATTTAAGAAATTGCTAGTGCAAAAGTTACAATTTTTGTGGGACTACTAAAACTCTTTTTTGTAGGACATATTGCTCGCAAAAATCTAAGTTTTTGTATGTAATATTTTTGCTATTTCTGTTATCCACCATCCTTGTTTTAATCCAACAGTAATTTGAGTGATTGTTAATTACTTAAAAACGTTTAGACTTGCATTCTAGGCATTTGTCTAATTACGTTTACTTTACAATTACTGATGAAGAGAGCTTTAAACAAGGTATGTATGCATAGCATATAGTTTAGAAAACATTCTTGGGTGATATTTTGCTTTTTGAATGTTACTTTTCTATATCTTGCACACTTTGCACAATTAACTCTAAGGGCAAAACCCAATTCAAGATAAGGTGGGGAAGTCATTACCCTTCCTTAGCCCACAAACCATCTCCAAGCACGCACAACCTAAGCCTAAGTAAAATCTAATAGACGTTGGCCTTAGGGACATCTCGAACTCACTAGGAGATTATCCTAAAGAGGGAAGGTGTTAGAATTTGACTCCTGCCAAATCAGTGTCTAGGAAGGGGATTGAGGGCCAAAAGCCCGAAGATTGGTGGTTACTTAATTAAGGAACGTCTTTGACAGATAACCTCCCACCAATCTTGCCCTGACCTGGCTGATAAGCTTGTGGTCAAAGTCTATATTCTACCTCCTGTGGACAATCAACCAGTTAGGAGTTGTCTAGGTCAAGGTTACCTTAGACTAGGCTTGATTGATTACTCTAGTTTACTGTTGGTAAACTTATTTGTGTGTGATTGTGATTGTGTTTGTGTATGCAAGTGTGGTCAAGAGACCCAAATTCATCTAGGTTGACTAGAAACACATCACCACCCAAGTTTGAACCAAGACCAGATCCGGTAATGGCTTAATCAACATCATTGCAGGATAGATTCTATCCCATTAGAACCTCACTTCCATCTTGCATTCTACTTCCATCGGTTGGTGAATATAATTTAAGCTCAAGCCTCAATTCATCAACACACTCCCCAAGTTTCATGGCTTAGAGTCCGAAGATGCCTACTTCTTCATAAGAGAATTTGAGGAAGTATGTCTAATGATGAAAATCCCACACCTTGTAGACGATGCTATTAAGTTGAGATTTATCCCTTTCGCACTTAAGGACCTAGCAAAGAAGTGGCTCTATAGCTTAGGGGCCGGTTCTATCATATCTTGGGATGGTTTCATCAAGGTCTTCTTGAAGAAATTCTATCCAATTCATAAGACCGCCCTCATTAGGAAGACAATCATGCAATTCAAGTAAGAACCTAGTGAACCGTTATGGAGGTATTTTGAATGCTTTAAAGACCTCCTTGTCCAATGTCCACATCATGGAATAGAGAAATGGCGACAATGCCAAATTCTTTATGACGGTTTAGACTATTCCACCAAAACCCTCTTAGAAAGTATGTGCCAAGGGGGTTTCTTACAGAAGGATGAAAATGAAGGATGGGATTTGTATGAAATCTAACTGAAAAGACCATCCAATGGGAATCTGCTAGTGAGACCTCTAAATCCCAACTCTCTCTTCAAAAGGAGGTCTCCATTCTATCGAATCATCCATCGCTAATGAGGCTAAGTTAGCTAACCTAGCTAGAAGACTGGAAGCTCTAGAAATGAAGGAACCAAGTCCAGTCAATCAAGTCAGCCCAACCAATTTTCAACTCCGGGCTGCACTTACTGTCAAGCCATGAATCATGTGTTCGAGGAATGTCCTGTGTTTCAGGCTCAGCAACAATACCATGAACCGATGAATGCGGCCTTTTCAAGACCGAACAACAATCCTTACGCATCAACGTACAATCCTGGCTGGAGAAATTACCCTAATTTCTCATGGAGCCAAAATAATACTGACCATTCACGATCAAATCATGCTAGCCACTTCCATCATGGTAATAATTCTTCCAATCATCAACCTAACTTTTCAACTTTCATAATAATTCTCCCAACCATCTACCTAACTTTTCAAACTATCAACAGAACTTTCCCAACCAAGCTCCACAATCCTCCTTCCAGAATCCTCAACTAGAAGGAGAATGACTGACTTTGAAAGAAACATGAAAAGGTATATGAAAAACTAAGATTCTCTCATGCAAACTATCCAGAGGTTAGAGGTTCAAATGAGTCAACTAGCCACTCCACAGAATGAGAGACAGAAGGGTACCCTGCCTAGTCAGCCTATAACCATCCGAGAAATTCTCAACAAGCTCATTTGGCTGAGGATAATTCATTAAATCAATGTAATGCAGTTCATACATTGAGGTCAGGAAAGAGAGTTAATAATCAAGTGTCAATACCAACCCATCCCATTCAGTACAACCACAATCAAGCATCCACCTCATCTAATCCAAATCCTTCCAATTCTGACGAATCCGAAAAAGATAAGTCAGCTAGTTAGGTGCACCAGCCTATAGTATCATTTCCTAATAGGCTGAAAAACAACAAGCAAAATCCACACATGGACAAAATAATTGAGATATTTAATCAAGTGAAGATAAATCAAGTGAAGATAATGTGCCACTTCTTGATGCCATCCAACAAGTCCCTTTCTATGCTAAGTTTCTTAAGGACATGTGCACCAAGAGAGAAAGACTAATGTACCAAAAAGGTCTTCTTAGCCACTAACATTAGCGAGCTACTATCGGGTCCGATCCCTATCAAGTACAAGGATCCAGGTAGTCCCACCATTGCCAGCACAATAGGACAAGCTGAGATTAGTCGTGCACTTCTTGACTTGGGGGCTAGTATCAACTTGCTTTCATTCTCAGTTTATCACAACTCGGGTTGGGCGATCTTAATCCAACTCGAGTCACCATCCAACTGGCTGACCGTTCTGTAAAAAATTCCAAAAGGAAGATTAATGATGTCCTGATCCGGGTAGGAGAGTTATTTTACCCTGTCGATTTCATAGTTCTGGAGACACAACCTATGTCCAACTCTAATCATAAGGCTCAAACTCCTGTTATCCTAGGGCGACCATTCCTTACTACTGCTAATGCCATCATCAATTGTAGGAATGGGTCTATGAGGTTAACCTTTGGGGACATGACTAGAGAAGTCAATGTCTTCAATCTAGGAAAACAACCCCGCGATATCGAGGACCAAACATTTGAAGTCAACCTGATTGAGAACTTGACAAGTGAACATGGGGAAGAATTGGAATTAGAAATAGAGTGTGACTTCTGGTTAGAGTCTGACGACTTTAATCTTAATCAGGTTGTAGATTCTGCTGTGAATTGGGCCTCAAACCCTATTTCACCAATAATGGAGCCAACAGATTTGACTAGTCCTTCCAGTGAGCCTTCCTCTTCCTTAGAAATGAAAGCCTTACTTGAGCATCTCAAGTACGCCTATCTAGGCGAACAAGAGAACTTTCCTGTCATCATTGCCTCCCATTTAAATGACGGGGAAGAAGAAGATCTGAAAGCTATTCTAAGAAAACATAGGGAAGCCATTGGGTGGACTATGACTGATATCAAGGGATTAAGTCCAACCATCGTTCAACATCGCATTCATCTCAATGAAAATGTCACCCCTAAAAGACCTGCAGTGTAGGTTAAACCCTATAATGCAAGAGGCTGTTCATGCTGAAATCATAAAACTCTTAGACAATGGGATAATTTATCCCATTTTTGATAGCCAATAGGTCAGTCCTGTCCACGTGGTTCCAAAGAAGTCCGGTTTCACCGTAGTAGAAAACGAGAACAAAGAGTTGGTCCAAACTCGACTTCCCATGAAGATCCGAGTTTGCATCGACTATAGAAGCTGAATGCTGCAACTCGTAAGGACCATTTTCCATTTCTCTTCATTGATCAAATGCTTGAATGTTTGGCGGGTCACGAGTAGTACTGTTTCTTGGATGGTTACTCGTGGTATAATCAGATCCCTATTGCTCCTGAGGACCAAGAAAAGACTACATCACATGTCTATTTGGGACATTTGCTTATCGTCGCATGCCTTTCAGCTTATGCAATGCCCCAGTAACGTTTCAGTGTTGCATGTTGAGTCTTTTCTCTGATATGGTAGAGCGATTCTTAGAGATATTCATGGATGATTTCTCCATTTACGGAGATTCATTCACCATGTCTCCACCATTTTGAACTTGTCCTCCAACGTTGTTCTGAGAAAAATCTGACACTGACTGGAGAAATGCCACTTCATGTAAAACATGAAATTGTCTTGGACATGAAATCTCCAAGAAATGATTGAAGTGGATAGAGCTAAAATCGAGGTTTTGCTAAGCTTTCCATGCCCACGTGCGTTAAGGACATTAGATCCTTCTTAGGACATGTTGGTTTTTATCGAAGATTTATCAAGGATTTTAGAAAAATTGCTAGGGCCCTTGACTAATCTGTTAGCTAAGGATGTGTCCTTCACTTTCGATACTAAATGCATGAATTCTTGGGAGAAACTTAAGAAAAGCTTATTTCTCTCTGCCCCATCATCTCTGCACCGGATTGGTTTAAGCCGTTCAAATTGTAGGCTGTCTAAAAATGACTAACAAACAAGCCATTAAGGAAGCAGTCTCAAGCTCTAGACGCGAGGAATCGAGGCCCGCGTCTCAGCATTAAGACGCGTTGGCTCTACACCCGCGTCTCAACGCGTCGGCCCAAAGCCCGCGTCTCGGCATCAAGGCGCGTCGGCCCGACGCCCGCGCCTCAGCGTCCAGACGTGAAGGCCCGAAGCCCGCGTCTCAACTTTAAGGCGCGTTGGCTCGACGCCCGCGTCTCAAACTTCAAGGCGCGTTTGGCCCAACGCCCGCGTCTCAGTTGCAACTGCCCTGATTGCGGGGCCAGTCACCGCGCATGTAGCGGGTAGTGGCCCCTCATTCGGGAGCGTTTTCAGGAGGCACCTTCACCCCCTGAGACCCCTATAAATAGCCTTGTTTGCTATGGAAAGAGGGAGCTTTGGAGAGATCGGAGCTTTGGAAAGGTCGAGAATTAAGAAGGTCAAGGCATCATCAAGATCGATCGAATCCAGGCAAGAGGATCATCAAGAGGGAAGCACAACTTCAACAACAGACAGAGGGAGGAGACTCTTCAGCGAGCTTACTGAGTACTAGCCGCTCTTCGCCTACCTCCTCTTTGAGAGTTTTGGTAGACGGAGCTGAGTTACTCTTTCTACCGACCGAAGAGAAGACCCCCGACGGTCCAGGACGGTCATCTGGTCAACGGAGAACAAGATTCACTCTCCACCGCCACACGAAGAACCCAGCATTAAACAAAGGGGGGATTCAAGCTTCAACATCCTCCCTCCCTTGTAACTGGAAGGAAAAGTCTTGTTGTAATCTTTTCATCTGATTCAAAGAAATCTTTACAGCAATTCCCTCTTTCTTTTTTCCGGCGCATACAAGAGAGATGGCGACTCCGCTGGGGACTACCTTCGTTACTGACGAGCGCACCGTGGTGCAAGATGACGTTCTCCGTAAGGGAAAATGGTCGAATCACTCGTCGTCGAGTTCGACCAGGCGAAGTATGAAGAGTTCCTCTCTTCTGGCTCCAAGAGCCCAAAGACCCGCGTCTGCCGCAGGGTCTCAAGTGGACAGCCCCCTGAAGCCCAATCTGAGGCTCTGTCGGGTGCTCCTGCTGCCCACTGTGCCAAGTTTGGTTCACGCGCCGACGCCTCCCAGAAGGCCCGCGTAACCTCAGACACCTCTGCTGCGATCAACCGCGTCGCGCAGAACACACGCGCCAACGCCTCTCTGAAGGCCCGCGTGGTCCCCGGCACATCTACTGGTGCGATCGACCGTGTCGCACAGAACGCCCGCGTCAGCGTCTCTCGGAGACCCGCGTGGCAAACACCCCTGGTTCTACAAACCAGGAAGTTGTTGGCTTCTCTCTTCCTCCACGGCGCAATCGGAATGCCGAGCGTCGACAGAGAAGACGCGCGCGTCAACACTCAGTCGGAACCGTTGGTTTTCTGACTGGGGTTGGACGCAGCGCACGATCCGATGCCTTGCCCGCACCTTGTCCAGTGCGAGAGATCCGCGTTTGGAGACCCAAACGCGAGACTCCCCAAGTTGAGCCTTCTGGAGACCAACTTGCCAAACGCCAAAGCGAAGCTTCTGCGTCTCGTCAAACGCAGGAAGCACGCGCCCACAGGCGTGGGGCCCAGCAGCCCACTCTCTCCCAAGTCTCTCTGCTCCAACGCAGCAGACAGCAACGCGAAAGTCGCGTCTCATATCAACAGAGACGCCAGACGCGCGTGACGCAGCCGCGACGCGACAGCCGCGTTTCTGAAACCTGTGTCCAGACAGCACAGCGCATGACTTCCTCCCGTCTTCCACGTCGCGAGGCTAGTCTATTTAATCCCTCTCCCACGGATTTGAGGGATTATTTGACAAGGAAAAGGAGTGCCAATCAGGCCACTTCTCCATGCTGCTGTCAACAGCTCATCCAGATGCTCTCTGGATGCCATTGCGAGTCAGGCGTGCACCAGCCGTCTTTAATTAGACAGCTGACCCTGATTCCCCCGTCAGCCAAAAGAAGACGCTCCCACAGGAGGAGAACCTTCTCAGATGTTGAATACCCGGAGCTTACTGCAAACATGACTAGCAGAAGCAAGGGAAAACAACTAATGGTCAACTCAGAGGAATCTGACTCTGAGCCGGAGGGGGTGTATCAACACACTCGCACCCGGACAGGGGCCATTCCCCCAATTGACTATAATGCCTTAGCCCGCGGCATTAGAATGGGTGGTTCTCACTCCGCTATAGTGGAGTCGCAGGCTTCAAACTCTTCCGTCGAGAAGGAGGCTTCCGCCTACATGGCAGACACTCCTGAGGAGACGGCCAGGCGTTTAGAACAGACGCAGAAGCACCAGATGGATATAATCGCCTCTCAACAGAGATCCATTGACTCCCTCAAGCATATGCTTGAGAAATTGCTTGAAGAAAGAGCGAGATCTCCTCCTAGACGACCGAAGGGGAAAGGGAGAAAGGGAGGAAGCCCACCCTCCGAATCTTCTGACGAGACACGACGATCTACCTCGGATGTGTCCAAGCCCTCGTCGCAGGCAAGAAGCGACCAAGACCAGGAGAAGACTCATGCTAAGAGGATGAGTCAATTGGAACGACGCCTCGAGGCCCTTGCCAATCGCAAGGACCTCCAAGAAGCTGGAGTGGTCCGGCCCTATCCGGCTGAGTGGGACTTAGTTCCATACCCTCCTAAGTTCAAGGCTCCAACCCTCCAAGCATTCGACGGGAAGGGGTCACCCAACCAGCACATCTACTACTTCAAATCCCAGACCGGGAATGTGGTAGATAACGATGCCATCCTGGCACGCCTGTTCATTGGCACCCTAAAAGGGTTGGCCTTTGAATGGTTTATGAAGCTCCCGGAAGGTTCCATCAAGAACTGGGGCGACTTGGAGAAGCTGTTTCTAACACGCTTCTTCGAAGATGATTCGGAGGTCACAATGCCTACCCTTTTAGCTACAAAACAGCGAAAGGGAGAGTCCGTCAAGTCTTTCGTAGAAAGATTTCGGAACATGGCACTCCGATGTCCAAGCGGCATGACCCAGGCCACCCTGGTGGAAACATGTCGCCATAATCTCCAAACCTCACTCCTTGCTCAAATAGGAGTTGCTGAAAGCCGCACCTGGAAACAATTAGTCCAGCAAGGTGAACAGGCTGAGGAGATTGTCGCCCGCGTCAGAGCGGAAGAAGGCAAGCCCAGGCCAGAGAGGTCGACAAGGCGTGCACCAGACACCTCCCTCCAGACGAAGCGGAAGGATAATTTGGCGACGGAGACCAAATCTCCCACCAAACCTCAAACAGGCAGGGCAAGTGGCTCTTCAAGCCAGCCACGCCCCAACAAGCAGTATTCCTTCAAGGAGGAACACGTCGATTCGCTCTTCAAGCTACTCAACAAGAGCAATCGACTGAAGCTCCCTGAAATTAGGCGCCCGGAGGAAGTCGGCAAGACCGACAATCCCACCTACTGCTTATACCACAGGATGCTCGGACATCCTACCAAAAGCTGCTACGTCTTTAAGGACATCCTTCAAGCTCTGATTGACGCGGAGGTATTAAAACTCCGACCGGAGCAGAAGAAGATGACGGCCAACATGACGTCGATTCTCCAGTTTGGGACACGACCCCCGACACCCGTGGGGGTGATCTCTGTCCCGAAAGGAGAACTGAGGGTGGTCAACACAGACCCTCATCAGCAGCGGGAGAAAGGCTTGGTACCCGTCCCTACACCTCGAGGGGAAATCATGTGGGTCCACCCTGACCTCGTCGACGAGCAACAATGGACGACTGTGACCAACAGGAAGTCCAAAGGCAAAGGGAAGGCTTCATCTTGCCATGTGATATGCGCTTCCTCCCGAGAAGCGGATACTGATGTTCCCTCGCTGACTGACTCGGAAGAGGAGACAATAGTCCTGGCCGCGGAACCCAACCCACCAACGGCAGGAACCCGTTCGGGGCAGGCATACCTGAAACAGTATGGCGAGACAGCAGTAGCTCCTCCACAACCAGCTGCAGAGCCAGCAAAGCCCTCCTCTAAACAGCCTGGGGAGAAACAGAAAGAAACTCGGTTTTCTCGAGTTCTTGCGAAAGGTGTAACGGAAGGATCCTCGACACCTTACAGTTTTGATGTCTTGGCTCAATTAGCCAACATCCCGGCACGCATTACCTTGTATGAGCTCCTGAGGCTATCAAAGTCAACCAGAGAGGCTCTACAAGAAGCTTTGGCAAATGCTGAGGTCTTTATGACCCGCGTGCCAAGGGAGGAAGATGTAGAGGATTGCCTCCACACCTCCCCAAATGCTCCCTGCATCACCTTCACAACAGATGACATGCAGGTTAAAGGGAAGCATGACCGACCCCTATACTTCACAGGGTATATTGGGTCATCCGAGGTGAACCGCATCCAGGTAGACCCAGGGTCTGCGCTAAGCATCATACCTCGCCGGGTTATGCAGTTTCTAGGCATTCCTACCCATCGTCTGAGCCCTACCCAGACGACTATTTACGGGTTCAATGCCAACAGCTCCCGCCCGATGGGGAAGATCAAGCTCAAATGCCAGATCGGGAGCCTCAAGTCGGAAGTGACGTGTTACGTCATTGACGCGGACACTTCCTACAACCTGTTGCTGGGACGACCATGGATTCACCGCAATTCCATCGTTCCCTCTACTCTCCACCAAGTCATGAAATACATTGACGAGAGTGGACAGGTCCGAACGTTGATTGCCGAAAGGCATCCGTTTAAAGGGGTTGAAAATTATTTCACGGACTCCCTCTTATATCAGGATCCGGAGGAGACTAATGAAACCCCACAACCAGAGGAGCCAGACTCTGGTAATGAAGCTGACATTGAGCCGGAGAAAGAAGAGTGCCTGTGGGAGTTGGAACCACTTGTAAAGAGCACTAATAAGCTCGATGTTGATACCACCGACGATGCAGGCGGTTGGTATATTAATGAAGATTTAGATTTCGCGTATTTCCCTGCGTGTGAGTCTGATTCAATACCGTCGGATACTAGTACCGACGTAGATGAGGATGTCTGGTCGGCAATGGATGCTTTGACATCATTGCATGTACCAATAAAATCATCCTTCGGGACGTACCAGGATAATGGAGACGCGCAAGAGTCTGTATTCATGGTTCCAGCCAGACGAAAAGGCCAAAGACCAATACTTTTTGGGCGAATCGCGTCTGAACCAATGCCCCACGAAGAATCGGAAGGTGAGGATGAATCCCCTCAGTTCGATCATTATGAACCGAAAACGCTCAAGATGATGAAGCGCATGGGGTATGATCTAACCAACAGGCCTGGGTTGAACTTCGGAAAAGGAAGAAGAACACTGCTTCGATCCTTTGTACCGAAAGGGAAAACCCCTGATTACTATCATCAGACGCGCCGGGGGTTGGGCTATATATCAACTCCAGTGCCATCAGCCTCTGATTCGGAGAGACTGTCAAGTCATGACTGCTCATCAGACACGTCGTCGTGGGAATCAGATGTCAGTGTCGGCAACATCTTCAAAGGGCTTTCAGTAAACATGGTTTCGACAAGCCATCTGGAGGATGAAGATGAAGAAATGATCCAATCTGATACAGATCCTTGGATCAAACATTTGAATGCTCTTTGGGATATCCGCTTTGAACAGCGTGAACCACCCACAGAAGACAAGGTTGTTCAAGTCAACCTAGGAGATGAAGCCAATCCTAAACCCATCTTCATAAGTGACGGCCTGTCACCTTCGGAGAAGAAGGATCTTATATCTCTTGTACAAGAGTATATAGACGTCTTCGCCTGGAATTACGAGGACATGCCTGGACTTGATCCTCAAGTGGCTATGCACCGCCTCAACATCAATCCGGATGTAAAACCTGTCAAACAACAGCAGCGACGGTTCCGTCCCGAAATAATGGAGGCAATCCAATCAGAAGTCAGGAAGCTTATTGACTCTGGCTTTATCAGGGAGGAACAGCATCCCGATTGGGTAGCCAACATCGTACCCGTCGCCAAGAAGAACGGGAAGATCCGGATCTGCATCGACTTCCGCCATCTAAACGAGGCCTGCCCCAAAGACGAATTCCCATTGCCAATCACGGATGTCATGATTGACAATACTTGTGGATTCGAGCGAATGTCCTTTATGGACGGGTTCTCAGGATACAATCAAATCAAGATGTATCCCGATGACGAAAAGCACACCTCCTTCAGGACACCTCTAGGGGTATATTGCTACACCGTCATGCCCTTCGGTCTAAAGAATGCGGGGGCAACCTACCAAAGGGCCATGAATGCCATTTTCCATCAGCAGATACGCAAAACGGTGGAATGTTATGTCGACGACATCGCGGTGAAAAGTCGCATTAAAGGAGATCACATAGCTGATCTGAAGGTGGTCTTCGACATCATGCGGGCTCATCAATTGAAGATGAACCCCACCAAGTCCTTCCTGGGGTAGCCAGTGGCAAATTCCTAGGGTTTGTTGTGACTTCCACAGGAATCCATTTGGATCCAGAGAAAGTCCGTGCTATCCAAGAGATGCAACCCCCCAGAAGCCTCAAGGAGCTCAGGGGATTACAAGGACGATTGGCATACATCCGCAGGTTCATATCAAATCTTTCCGGGAGATGCCAACCCTTCGCCAAGCTGATGAAAAAGGGCGTTTCGTTCATTTGGGGACGACGCTTGTCAAAAAGCGTTTGAGGAGATCAAACACTACCTCACCCAACCACCAGTCCTTGCAGCTCCGGTATCCGGAAAGCCTTTCCTGGTGTACGTCCGATCAATGGATCATTCTTTGGGAGCTCTACTAGCTCAGAATGATGACCAAGGGCGAGAACAAGCAATCTACTACCTAAGTAGAACGATGATCGGAGCCGAACATCGGTACAACCCGATCGAGAAGGAATGTTTGGCACTGGTGTTCGCTATTCAGAAAATGCGACACTATCTGGTGGGCCAAACCATAAATGTCATATCCAAAGTCAACCCCCTGAGGTTACTCATGACAAAGCCTTCATCATTGAACGGCCGACTGGCGAAATGGGCTATATTGCTCTCTCAATATGAGATGCACTTCCTACCCCAAAAAGCCATTAAAGGACAAGCGGTGGCGGACTTCTTAGCCGAACACCCAGATCCGAGGGCAGCTAAACTCTACGAGGATCTCCCAGACGAGGTCGCCGAAGCCTGCCTAACCCAGACATTGTTCGAAGGACAAGTATGGCAACTTTTCTTCGATGGTGCATCAAGAACAAGCCCTAAGGGACACACAGTTGCGGGGGTAGGAGTAGTACTCGTCTCCCCACAAAATTATGTGATTCCCCGAGCTATCTCGTTAACCGAGCCCTGCTCCAACAATGTGGCGGAATACAACGCTCTTTTGATTGGGATGCAATTCGCCGATGAGATTGGCGTTAAAAATCTCGAGGCGTACGGTGACTCCAAACTCATCGTCAGCCAAGTTCGCGGAGAGTATGAGGTCAGGCATGAAGATCTAGTACCCTACTACAACGCGACAATCCACATGGCCGAGAGGTTTTCAAACTTCTACATCGACCATGTACCGCGCAAGCAAAATGCGCATGCAGATGCACTTGCATCCCTTGCTGCCTCCTTAGCTCTTCCAGCTGGAGCAATGGAGAAGGTATTCGTCTATAGCCACGACCTATACTGCCCAAAAAGTCCCCTCGGAGACTACCAGAGGTCAACGGGAGATCGTCGCGGTAAGGAAACACTTGAAGTGTCGACCGATCCAGAGCTTAAAGACTGGCGATTCCCCTACATTGATTTTGTCTTATACGGCATCTTGCCCGAAGACACCAGGGAGGCGGCTGCCATCCGAAGGAAAGCCTCCAAATTCTACTACAATGCGATTTCGCGAACATTGTATCGTAGATCGCATGACGGGATCCTGCTCCGGTGCCTCTCATCAAAAGAAGCCCACGAAGTGTTGAAAGAGGCCCACGATGGTACGTGTGGAGCTCATCAACCTGGCCCGAAGCTGGCAAACCGACTCCAAAGATTGGGTTACTACTGGCCCAAGATGGTTGCCGATGCTGTTGCCTATGCCAAAAGATGTCACGCCTGTCAAATACATGGCGATTTCATCCATCAAGCACCAGGATACCTCCACTCTACGACCTCTACCTGGCCGTTCGAAATGTGGGGGATGGACGTGGTTGGTCCTATCAGCCCACCATCATCAAAGGGACATCGGTTCATCCTAGCGATAACCGATTACTTCTCAAAGTGGGCCGAAGCTATCCCTTTGAAGGAGGTAAAATCATCTAACGTGATCAAGTTCGTGAAACATCACGTTATTTACCGCTTCGGTGTGCCTCGGCGGATTGTCCATGACAATGGACCCCAGTTCATCAGCCAGGCTTTTCAGAGATTCTGCGCCAAGTTCAGAATCCAGAGTGTGTCATCAACGGCATACTATCCGCCCGCTAACGGCCTCGCAGAAGCTTTCAATAAGACTATTGGCAAGCTTCTCAAGAAATTCGTCTCGAAAAGTCAACGAGACTGGGACGATAAGTTGGGCGAATGCTTATGGGCCTATCGCACGACTGTGCGAACCCCAACTAAAGCCACGCCATTTTCCTTGGTGTACGGATGCGAAGCCGTCCTTCCACTGGAAATCCAAATTCCATCTCTTCGCGTCGCCTTGACAGCGGAGATGACAACAGAGGAGAAGCATCGACAGCGACTCCAAGAATTGGAAGCCTTGGACGACAAGCGTCTGCAGGCCCAACAACAAATCGAGCTTTATCAAGCTCGTATCACCAGAGCCTTCAACAAGAAAGTCAAATCGCGAACTTTCAAGAAGGGCGACCTCGTCTTAGCCGTCCGAAGACCCATGGTCATGACACACAAGACGAAAGGAAAATTCAACCCAAATGGGAAGGGCCGTTTGTAGTAGAGTCAGTCTACTCGAATGGATCGTATCGCCTCATAACCTCAAATGGCGATACACTCATGATGCCAATCAATGGCAAATTCCTGAAGAAATACTATCCCTAGATGGCATTCTTCCACCGATCAAGTTAAAAATACACCTCTGATCAAAAACATCCAACGCCTCCGACGGCTAAGGATAGAGGAAAATGTTGGCTTTTAAGCCCAACATAAGTCCTCGACAACTTATCATGCTGAGGGGAATAGCATGGCTAGCCCAACTCAAACGGTAGTTGGTAAAGGCACCTCAAATCCGTTGATAGCTGAGGGTTTGCTAAAAATCCTAAGTGGACTTGATTCCACTCTTCCCTCCAAAAATCCCTTACCAATTCTCATCCATAGAATGGTAGGACCACAAAATGCAATCATTACTATGTTAACACTATACCTCTGGTAATGAATACTCCTCGTCGAGTACAAACCTTGCTTGTTAACTCTGCATAGAGTAACAAACTCTCAAATTTGCCAAGTTAACACTATACCTCTGGCACTTCAAATTCTACTTGTCAATTCTCATCAATAGAATGACAGGTCCTCAAATTGCTCCTATCGCAAGCAAATTCTTGTCAAGTTAATATCACACCTCTGACAAACTACTGTTTAAGTTAACATTACACCTCTAAGCGGTACATCGAGTGTCTGTCAAGTTAATATCACACCTCTGACAGTCACCTTTCTTCAGACTTCCATATCGAAGCTGAAATGGACGATGCCAAGTTAACACTACACTTCTAGCATCCGAGTCATTGCTAAGTTCAACAATACACCTATGGCTATGACCTTTCCTCGACTTCCTTGTCCAAGCCGAGACGGACGATGCCAAGTTAACACTACACTTCTAGCATCCGAGTCATTGCTAAGTTCAACAATACACCTATGGCTATGACCTTTCCTCGACTTCTTTAAGCCGAGACGACTAATGCCAAGTTCAACATTACACCTCTAGCATTACTATCACTGTTAAGTTAAACATCACACCTATGACAGTGACACCCTCAGTTTTCCCAAATAAAACTGAGATGCTGGTGAGTTAGGTTAATATCACACCTCTAACTCACGTCCTTGTCAAGTTAACATTACACTTCTGACAAGACTACTTCTAAACCGTTAAGTTAATATCACACCTCTAACGGTAAAAATCTTACTAGATTCCCCACGAGTCTAGTTTCATTTGATATTCTCCCCAACCGAGTATCAAATTCATTTTGGAGGCATTGTTGGTTAACATTACACCGATAAACAATGCTTCCATCAAAATCCCCAGCTGATCTTAAATCAAGTTAATCCCAAATCCTTGATAAAAGTTCACCTTCTCTGGGGGTACACACTCCACTTGTCACTTTCTTTTATAAAGTGGCGGGTCCACCAAAATCATTCTTTTGCTTCTACAAACAAAACATTCAAGACAACAGAAAGAGGCAAAAAGAAAAGTGTCACTTTTATTGATATTCAAGCATATGAAAGTGATACAAAACGCTCTCTTATACAATAAGATGAGTGTTACAATTAAGGAGTACAAAGAAGTCCCTCTCTCTCAGAGGCCGTACTCACTCCTTGAAACCGCATCTGATCCCAGGTGTACAATTGGAACCGATTGCGCCATGGCGATGACGCAAAAGTCGAAAGCGCCCTAGCTGATTAAGCTAAGAGCAATGGTGTTCTTGAGGTCCGGTGGCAACAGAAGGTCCTGCAACCCTTCGTTCAGGCGCGTCTCTTTCCCTAGCAGACCATCCAACAAACATGGAGTCACTCCTGGGGTGAGAGAGGAAGTTTAGGAGTCATCACAAAGGATGCTACCCTCCACTAGGTCCAGCGGCAGCAGAAAGTCCTGCATTCATCACCATCCCTTTCCCCAGCAGGCCATCCAACGGAATGTCCTTGATGTCACTTCTGGAGTAGGGAGAGGAAGAGGATCTTTCCGCCACCGTAACCGCCGGAACCTCCTCGCCGTCATACTTGACCTGACCATCTCTTGCCATCAGGCAAGAGTGGTGCAGGAGATCTGAAGAGACCTTGGCGAGATGTGGGTCCTCGTCAGAGATATAATTTAATCTCTCACAAACGACGAGGACCATAATTTAATCTCTCACAAACGAACGTGGAGCAAGTTCGCCAGCCGGTATATTCTTTCTGGGGCCCAGCAAACCTGAAAAAGGACGAGCAAGCCTACCTGCAAAGAATAAGCAAGAGTCAGAAAATCTGGAACTCAGTACATTTTTATAAAGGAAACTGAGTAACAGAACGCGGCAGCCATTCAAGACTTCAGACGCGAGAATGACCCGCACAGTCAAACAGACGCGAGTCAAACTGCGCCACGCATAGGATTCAAACGCGGCCTCAGTTTGTACCCGCGCCTAATGCACCAGACGCAAAGAATTTCAGACGCCGAAAATTGCCATCTCTCTGTTGAGTGAACAAGAGTTGCAAGATTCAGGTCTGAAACACGCCAAGGCAATGAAACGCGATGGGCAAAGCCAGCGTCAAGCGCCCGCGTTTAGAGAAGTCAAGTCACTGGCACAAATTCCAGAGAAGGAATGCACCGGGACTTCATTCAGATGGTTATGCCAAAGTTCAGGCTATACACATCATCAGGGACATACCAGCAGAGACCTCTGGCCAGAGTTGGCCTCTCTGCACCCAAACGCAGGCGTCCAAGATGATCCGAGAGGGGGTTCTTCTTGAAGAGACCAAACCGAAGCGTGAGAGCTCTGGGTCATCTTCATCCTTGGAATTACATTCATCCATGGAGACGGAATCCCTATCAAGAAACTCTTTTCTGAAGAAGGTGGGACTTCTCAGAGCAATCCAAAGAGAAATAATCCAAGCTTGGATTATAGAAGGGGAGCGCACCCTATTTATAGGCAGGCCCTAATAACTGCCATTAATGGGGCGTTAATTGGAACCGTCACGCACGATTGTCAAAGCCCAGTGAAGGATTGACGCGTGGAACGCCGCTTTGGAAACCGTCGCAAGCGCCGGTTTTCAACCGCCCGCGTCGGTTTTGCATTTAAGGGCAGTAACTCCTGAGTCCAATGAGGAGTTGACGCGGGATAACTGCCTTGGGAATCAACGGATGACTCGGATCCCAATCGACAGTGAAGACCTGACGAGGCAAAGATCTCCTAAAATCTTGAGTCAGATCACATTAAACGCAGATGGGAAAGTCGCGTCCCTTCAGCAGACAAGGCTGCATCTCTTGCGTCTGCCCGATCCGCGCAAGACAGATTTGCGTTATTCAGAGCTGCGTCTCACCTTGTGATTGACGCTGCGTCTCACCCCAAGAACTGATAGCCGCGTCTTACTTTACGGATCAATGCCGCGTCTCATCTTTTGATTGACGCCGCATCTCATCAAGGAGACCGCGTTCCGATTTGTGATTGACGCCGCGTCTCATCAAAAGGACTTGGTGAAATCCAAGTTCCGTTGGACTTACGACCGCGTCTCACCCTGTGATCGACACTGCGTCTCGTCAAAAAGACTTGGTGAAATCTAAGTCCCCATAGATTGATGCCACGTCTCAGTCTATGGGATTAATGCCGCGTCTCGCCAAGACCGCGTCTCATTAAAAGACTTAGTCCTACTACCTAAGTTCAGTAATCACGACTAGTGATCAAGAGTTGGACTCATCCACAACAGGACAAAGAAATTGGGACAAAAGCTTTAAAGAAAACTTCTATTATATCAAAAAATGATAGAAGTGGATACAAACACTCTTAGAGTGTCCCTTTTCTTTACAAAAGAAAAAAAAGAAAAGAAGGCTAAATGTCCTGGTTCGCCAAGGAACGGATTTGTTCCCTAATGCGGTGAATCTCATGCTGGCGCGTCCTCTCAGCCTCCATGATCGCCCGGTCCCGCAGCTCCTCCGCCTCAGATAAGAAATTTCTGGCAGCCAGCTGCATCCGCAGAGATTCCACCCTGGAAGATTGTAGGGATAGACTCTCTTCAGCACGCGCCGTAGCAGCCCGTTGCTCCTCAAGCTCCTTTTTGAGGGAAAAAGTTTCTCCTCATTTAGCGCAAGAACAGCTTCCGCTTGGCGATAATGTCCCGAGTTCTGAGGATGACTTGCTCCGTGCTCTGCACACTAAGCTCAGATTCCCTCGAATCTCCGGCTAATTTCTGAAATTCAGCCTTGGAATATTCAAGGTCGCGGATCTCGGCAGCGATTTGTGCCTCCGCCTCCTGTCGCTCCCGTTCCTGATCAGCTAGGAGCCTAGTCAAGGTGGCCTGGGCTTCATCAAAAGAGCCAGCATCTTCCAAAGATTCCAGCTCCCGCAGGTTATCTCCAAGTTGCTCTACCACCCGCAGGCATGCCCTGGCAAGTGAAGGGCCTCCCGCCAATTCGACGCTCACGGCCCATATTTTCAAGAAGCCTCTGGGCGAACTGGAAGGTGCTGTGTCCACGGAAGATGAGATCCATACATGATCCCATCGAGGTGAAGAATTGTTGCACCATCTGACGTGCCAGCTCCCCATGTCTTCACCACCTAAGAAGCTTCCCGACCCTTTTTCTGTCACGGGATAAGGGATATAGGGCGGGTCTTCTCGCACAAGAGCCGTGCCGGCCGTCGATGTGGCAAGAGCAAGACTATCCACTGGCGCTTCCTGGAGCGCTGCCTCTGCAGGAGCTTCCACGACCAATGAAGGAGTTTTGTAAGCACAACCTCTTCAGAAACTTCCACCGAGAATTGAGCTGTGTGGCCTTCTGGAAGGGTGCCGATCGTCGGACTCCCCACCTGAGCCCCCTCAGTCAGAGCTGCCTTACTAGGTTCGAGGTCCAGAGGCGTCGAGTCCTGTAGAATGGGAGTCTCCCCAGCTTCAGCAGTAGCCTTCCTCCACCGGCAGAGTGAGAGCCTCCTCAGCCTCAATGGTTGTTTCCCCTCCTGGCAAAGGGGAAGGCTCCCAACTTCAACAGCTGCCCCCTGAAGTTGTCTCGGCAACCGAAGCCTCAATCCCCTTGGGCTGGGTCGACTCTGTTTCCATCGCCTCGACATGCGAGGAAGTTGTACCTTCAGCAGGGATTATCGCCAGCGGTAACGCATCGATGATTCCCCCCGTATATTTTTCCCTCCGAGCGTCAAAGAATCCGCCCTGGTCAGGAGAGCGGTTCATCGCCACAGTCGACTTCATCTTCAAAGTCACTTTCTCCCGATGACGAAGAAGACGATAGCGCCCCGCGAGGAAGCTCCGCAACAGGAGCCTTACCCCCAATCACCCCAGTGGGTAGGACTAGGGTCGACTGCCCGAGGATTGGAAATAAAGACACTAGGAGACCCCGGCTGCTGTACCTCGTCTCTCCCTTCATGAGCAGAAGGAGACTCGGGCTGAGTTGAGATTCCTGGAATCTCGACATCCTCTTCGCCCATTATGTCAACCTCCGGTGACTCGGTATCACCAGCAACAAGGGGTCGCTCAACGAGCTCCCCTTCCTCCACGGTCTTGCTACGTGACCTAGGAGCACGGACCAAGCTTGGAAAATTCTTCATCTTCCAGCGGTTCCTCAACTCTAACAGGGACACCTTCAGGAGGACCTCAACTCCAGCAGAGATAGCTCTGGATTGAGAGACTTCAGCCGTTAAGTCCCTCCGAGCCTTCTTTGGGGCAGGCTCAACTACAGAAGCAGAGAGTCGACGACGCTTCCTCGCCAATTGCTTCGACCTCCTTGCCGGTCGTGCGGCTCCACTCTCATTGCTGTGGCTCCGCCCTCGTCGCTTGCGGCTTTGCCCTTGCCGTCGCGGTTCCGCCCTCACTACTGGGGGCTCCCTCCTCGATCGTTTCTCGACCTCCCTCTGAGCTTTCAGGTACTGGTCGAGGATTTAGAACGTTTACCGGATTCGGACCTTTCCTCGAGACTGGCATTGATACTCTCAAGACATGAAGACTCCGAATAAGATCTGGCGTCTGGCCGGCTTGGGAGTACCAAATACAGAAGCTGAAGCTCATACGGCACTTAGGCGCCTCGTCGGGTAGATGGAACGTTGCTCCCGTCCCTCCAGCCACACTGTAATACCAAGCCCGAGCGCCTTCGAACAGGTTCCCGTCAAAGGCAAGTTGAGCATTGGGATTCCCGACGTAAAGCTGATCATAGCCAAATTGTCGGGCAAAACGACTTGGCATATACGGTTCGATAGTGCAGGAAGTTCCTTGGCGAAACAGCACATATCCTGGTCGTATATTGATCAACCACCAGAAGGCTCCAGCAGGCAATTGCGAGAAGTCATCCCGCCCAGCGACATCCGTGAACAGCTCCCCGGGGGCTGCACCTTGAACCTCTGGAAAACAACGGTTAAGCTGATAGTTCGTGGCACAGGAAAGACGCTTCCTAATGTAATACAGGTATGTGTCATGCCACTCCGAACGTTCCAGCCGCTGCACAAATGGGATATGATCCATGCTTCCACGCGCCGCCGTCATTAGAGATGGGCAATGCATCACGTACCAAGCCATGAGGTACGTGTAAGGCAGCTCAATCCGGGGTTGGGGTGCCTCACCGTCGGGTTCCCCTCTGAGTCGGTATACGGCTCCCCACGAGAATTAGCAGTCTTTGGGGGTTCGCAGAAGCTCTTGGTCAGCACCCGCAGCCCGCTTTGAATACCAGCCACCCGGCTGGAAGAAGGGCTATGGGGTGCCATGAGCCAAGAGTACCGCCGGGTACACCACATCTGCCACAATAACTTCATGTGGTAGCGTGCGCACCACACACCTCTTCAGCCACAACATCAGGAAGCCCGCCAACAGCGCCTGATCAGAAATAGGGGTCCGGGCTTGATGGTGAAAGCTCTCAAAGACCAGGTCAGGGTCGAAGCCGTCCTCGTTCGACTCCGTGGTGTAGAACTTGTCAGAAGCTGCGTCGATCCTGTCTTCAACTTCCCCACCAGAACTAGGAGCTAGTCGGATTACTGGGAGATCTTTATTGCTGACATTATTAAACAGATATCAGCCCAGGATAGTTGCTTGACGCCTCCTGACCTCCAGGCAGTTGTCTGGCCGCAGATGTAGAAATGGCACATCACCTCCCAGTAGGTCTCATACACTTGAGGAGATTCTTTTTCCAAAAGGCGCAGTTCCCTGGTGGTTGGGACAAATTCCTCGTAAGGAATATCCCCTGACGACAACCCGGAGACCTCATACAACTCGTGCAGGGCAAGGCCCATCTCTCCGACCGGAGTAAAGAATGTCCCCGTCCGAGGATTGTAGCGCTCCAGAATCCCAAAGAAGTTATGAGAACTCATCGGGACGCCCCACTGCACGGCCCTGACTGCTGGGTACAGCCCCACACGCTTCAGCGGCCCCTCAAGATTGGTAAGGACAAAACCCACCATCCTGCCCCACCAGTAGTTCCCTGGAGAATGGACCCACCCATACGCACGGAAGTCGACAGGATAGTCACCCCCTGCTTCTATGAAGGAATTGAGGAAGGTGGTAGCAAGCTCTGGGATCTCTCCAATTGGGATTTCAGGCTTGGACGACGCAGGGAACAGTCCGACAACTGACCCGTCATGACTATCATGGCGGTCTACCTTTTGGAGGCCAAAATCACCAAGGGCGATCTCAGGGATATACTGGGAAATGTCCCATTCATCTTCCGGGGGACAGACTGTGTTGAAGTAGGACATCGGGAACATCCTCTCCATCCCTGGAGAGATGGAAGAAGAATCTTCCGCCCTTTATCTCACGGAGCCATTTATAGGTCCCCTCAGACACACGACGGCCATCATCATAGATATGATCCCCAAAGAAGAAGGCAGGCTTCTCCAACCTGACGCCGTCATCCGTTTTGAGTGCGGCATCGGTCATAAGTGCCCGAAAGGTTCTCCTGTTAACATTAGAGAGCCTGCGATCCAGTAACTGGTCAGCAGTCACGGGACACTCATTCTTTGCACAAAGGTCAAGCCCTGGTCGGCACCACCCACGCGTCCAAAGTGGTGCATCTTGGCAAGTGAACCTGAAACATGCGGCACTGCAAAAGAAAAAGACACTTGGTCAGATACTTTGCCAAAAATAAGGGAAGACGCTAAGTTTGTCATTAATTCAAAACGCACCGAGACACTGGACGCAGGAGTTATCATCCGCGTCCAGACCTGCGAACTTGCACCAAAACGCAGAAGAGATACTGGACGCAGGAATTTTTCGAATCCGCGTCCAGACCTGCAAAGCCGCGTTCTGCAAACCAAGACTTATGAAAATTCTAAGTACTTGGACTCAAACGCCAGATTCTACAAAATCGGCGGTTGAAGACACAGAACGCAAGGATCAAATCCGCGTTCTGCAAACCAAGACTTGTGAAATTTCAAAGTGCTTGGACTCAGACGCCAGAGTCATCAAATCGGCGCCTGATGGCACACAAACGCGGCATAAACGCATGGATCAAATCCGCGTTCTGCAATCGCGTCCAGAGACCTTCACAATTAGAAATGTTCTAAGTGAAGGATCCAGAATGCAGAGTTCCCAGCGTCGGATCATCAGGCAGGCCCGCGCCCCGGTTATCATCTCAAGGACAGCGTCCGAGAATCAACACGATCTTGTGTTAAAGGTTCTTAGGGTTCTATGAACATGTTTTAATGGCGGAACCCACGCCGAAGGTGAATTTTTTTACCTCGGAAAATACCCTCCTGCGCAGAGGAAGCATCTCTCTCATCGCCTCGGGACGGTCGCCCTTGAGATGATGCAGTCGGTTTTCGTCTTGGGAGCCATCGATGTTCAGAAATCCGAGTTCGAAGATGGACAGATGAACAAACAAGAGGAGGGAAGCTCTCTTTTCTCAGCAAATGCGTTCGGAGAAGAAGATGTGTCCCTCTCTCTAACTGTGCCTTTTATAGCACAGAGATTCGCGAAGATACGCAGCGTTTGGCCCAATAAACGCTGCAGCGAATCGCTGCCTGACGCGTGGAGCCAAATCATTGTTGAACAGGGAAGATCATGCGTCGCGACCCCGCCACAAGTCAGAAGTTGACACGTGGAGCAGTTCATTTAATGAACCGGGAGATCCGCGCGCCAAAAGGTGAAATCTCGCGTTTCCCCAGGCCAGCTGGCGGCGTAATCATGACATGGCACAGGTGCTCGCCCCAAAGTACGCGGCTCTTCGTGGACATGCCCCGTCAGCATCATCATAAATGCACCCAGAAAATCGCGTCTGCATTTCAAGAGATGCGTCTCTCTCCAAAGTCCGCGTCCCCTCAAACGGGCCAAACATCGCGTCTACCCCATGGAAGTCTCGCGTCTTTAAAGCAGTCTCTGCTTTTTCAAAAGGAAACCTGCGTCCAGTCTCCTACTTCTGCAAGTCAGTTCAAACAGTACACTGACGCAAACAGACAACCAACACTCCCGGCCAAAAGCGCACCCGTGACAGACTAAAAGCAATCGGGGAGGTCTAGACTGTGTATCTAGACACTCAACACGATCAACTCTGACGGCTTCAAAGAGTTCAACAGTACACTCACGAAGACCAATTCAGATAAGATCAAGCCCGAAGCATCACAGTCCATCATAGAGGCGAACACGGCTAAGATCCAAGTATTCCGAAATCCGTCCCATTCAACTGCGGAATATCAGAAACTTGGAGGGGGTTTCGTGTAGCTGTCTAAAATGACTAACAACAAGCCATTAAGGAAGCATCTCAAGCTCTAGACGCGAGGAATCGAGGCCCGCGTCTCAGCATTAAGACGCGTTGGCTCTACACCCGCGTCTCAACGCGTCGGCCCAAAGCCCGCGTCTCGGCATCAACGCGCGTCCCGACGCCCGCGCCTCAGCGTCCAGACGTGAAGGCCCGAAGCCCGCTTCTCAACTTTAGGCGCGTTTGGCTCGACGCCCGCGTCTCAAACTTCAGGGCGCGTTTGCCCAACGCCCGCGTCTCAGTTGCAACTGCCCTGAATTGCGGGGCCAGTCACCGCGCATGTAGCGGGTAGTGGCCCCTCATTCGGGAGCGTTTTCAGGAGGCACCTTCACCCCCTGAGACCCCTATAAATAGCCTTGTTTGCTAGGAAGAGGGAGCTTTGGCGAGATCGGAGCTTTGGAAAGGTCGAGAATTAAGAAGGTCAAGGCATCATCAAGATCGATCGAATCCTCCAGGCAAGAGGATCATCAGAGGGAAGCACAACTTCAACAACAGACAGAGGGAGGAGACTCTTCAGCGAGCTTACTGAGTACTAGCCGCTCTTCGCCTACCTCCTCTTTGAGAGTTTTGGTAGACGGAGCTGAGTTACTCTTTCTACCGACCGAAGAGAAGACCCCCGACGGTCCAGGACGGTCATCTGGTCAACGGAGAACAAGATTCACTCTCCACCGCCACACGAAGAACCCAGCATTAAACAAAGGGGGATTCAAGCTTCAACATCCTCCCTCCCTTGTAACTGGAAGGAAAGTCTTGCTGTAATCTTTTCATCTGATTCAAAAGAAATCTTTACAGCAATTCCCTCTTTCTTTTC
>JAVJIF010010480.1:0-167098 GCA_038442645.1 Agave tequilana | reverse complement strand
GAATGTAGAGGAGCTAAGTAGAGAATCTCATACCTCTTGCTAGAGAGCCTCCCCTTTTTTTTACAGAGGAAGGAAGGCCGTCATGCTGCTAGGAGTTGGTTGAGATAGTTAGGAGATTGATGAGCTGGCTATCAAAAATCTTCCCATAAAAGGATGCAATCAGCATATCCTTCCTTCTCATGGAAGATTGTGCTACTGCTCGACTTCAATTGTGCTTGAGTGCCTCGGACATGCTTCATTTGAGCAACAATTCCTTTAGTTTGTCTTGCCCATTTTTTTGATCCACTAAATCCCAATAATGTTAATACTCACAAGGCTGAGTGTAAATATTATATCACATGTGTTACAAAGAAGGGTCCCAACCAGGGGTGTAAACGTGGTCGGGTTTGACCAGAGTCATGCCATATTCGAACCCGAACCCGATAAGAAATTTCGAGCTCTGACTCTACTCGGGTCAAAATCTCTTCTTTTCTGTTGGGTTCCGATTGGATTCAAATTAGATATATTCAAGTTCCAATTAAAATTATTTTTTAAAGTGTATTTCAATTTTATTAGATGTAAACTGAAAAAATACACACTTTATTTTTATAATAATATCATCAAGTTCTCATTTTTATACTTTTATAAATTTAAATGTAGTGAATGTATGACGATGAGTTTCATTATATAATATCTTCTCTCTTTTGGATTTGTTATCGGACTTCGGGTTTGAAAGGATCGCACTCGATCCTGACCCAATAAGAATTCAGGTGTAACTTCTTAAATCTGGTCCTTATAAATATGTAAATGATCAGATTGGATTATTAGATTTTTCAAGTGCCATTTACAACCCGAGTCCCAACCAATTGGAGACAGGTTCCCATATGTCACTGACCCTTGTCTTGGGGCTAATGTGTGGGTTTAAAGAGTCCACTGGGTTGGCCCCTGGCCCAATACCACAAGCCTTTGATAAATAATTCTTTTATTGGAGATTAATCCTATTTGGACTGAACGCCCAAGTGTAAGTTTGTAGGCTTGGCCTGCAGGCCGAATGACACACAAAAATCCCCGAAAGTCAGAGATAAATCCTCAATATCTAATTTTCTATGTAATAAAAAAAGATGGTCACTACTGGATTAATATAGATTAGTCCTAATTAAAAGGTAAAATACCTCTTGAGCCTCTCTAAACTCCCTATTGCATGTACTGTGTAGACTCTCATAAATAGGTACACCCCACAAACCTAATTTTTACCATCAAATCACTGTCATTAGCTGCGAGCTTAAGGCCGGCATCAGAGGGGTTTGATCGGGCCCAAGACTTTATCTCCCCTTTGTACTCGCGCTTGCGTGTCACGCTTGACAAAGCTGGACAATCTCCCTAAAAAAGTCCAATCCACAAGCAACCTCTTCCGTTTGCAGGTGTAAGCTTGAAACACTCTTTGACACTCTCTTTTCAGATACAGACTGGATTGGTAGAACCACGTAAAATGTTGTGTTTCTTGCATTTTTCTTCTTCTTCTTCTTCTTTTTTTCTTGCCTCCGTTCAGTTCACGATGACGCGTCCTTTTGTTTTTCCATGCATCGTTTCTGCTTGCCACCTAGATATTTTCTCTATTCAGTTCACCTCCTCCAGTGCTTTCGTGCTCCCCTGCATTATACGCTGGCATAATCTACAAGTTATAATTCTTCTGGCAAATTTGGCCTCAAAAGGAACTTTTCTAGAACACTGAAAGTTTCATCAGTATCATTCCAACAACCCTTTAAGTGTAGATTAATTCTTACAAACTTTCTTTACTCACAACTAATCTCCATTAATTTATTCGTATATAGGTTGACAGGAACTATGCTTTTCAAAACCAGGAACATTAATTTACAAAACCATGGGATCAACAAAAATCTGAACCTTTAAAAGCCTACATGAGACGAATATAAAATATTTTCTTCCGCTTATATTCTTGTCTTGCGAGTAGAGGCTGGAAAATGTCACTAGACGAGATGACAGCAGCAAAATAGTATGCAAGAAAACACTGCAACCAAATAAGAAAACATTAAAGAGAAAAAAAAAAAGAACCGTTGAAGTTTTTTGTGCAGAGACGATGAACGAACTGAGACTAAATCTTGGAAAGAAGAAACAAGAAAGAAGAGGATGAAAGGCGATAGAGTCATCTTCAGAGAAACA
Source organism: Agave tequilana (assembly GCA_038442645.1). Taxonomy (NCBI): domain Eukaryota; kingdom Viridiplantae; phylum Streptophyta; class Magnoliopsida; order Asparagales; family Asparagaceae; genus Agave; species Agave tequilana. The sequence continues at coordinate 164,938 of JAVJIF010010480.1, read as the reverse complement.
AATATAAATTCTGGATCTTTGTAGAATTTAATACCCTGCAGCCTTAAACATCTGCAATGCTGGCATGCACATGGCTTATATGAATATTTGAAGAGATAATTATGTAATATATGTCACCCCCAATAATATTTCTGTGATATATAGTTTTAGACTTATAGAAACATTTTTTTTTTGTAAACTTATAAATAAATTATTTATCTATTTTCAGAAAAACATAGAAATAAACATAAAATTACGCCAAATATAATTTTTTTTTGAAGGAGTTTAAGTTTATCAAATTTTTATTATTATTATTTTTTAATTCTTATTCATGGTAGAATTTATATATGCACGTGGGTAACTATCAGACACTCAAGTTAGTCATGGACATGGAGGATTATGACTTAAATATAAAATAAAAATAAGGAGTAAGAGCTCACATCTAAATGAGATCCCTAAGAGACACACACGCACGTGCATAGACAAAGGATCACCTAGAAAGTTAATTAGGCCACCTGTCTATTAGCTGAGACGGCGGGTCTCATCGACTAATTGCTTAACTCCTGGTATGGATATTATGTACGTCAGAATATGTCACTAAATCTTCCTCGGAAGGTATGCCATGCCCCACCTGGTAAAGATTGCCAGCTTGGTGTGTGGGATTATTGGACTGGGCCAGGCCAATCCGATCGGCCCACGATAAAAGCCCAAATACTCCCAGATCCATCACTGGCTCATGCAGGGCCGACGAATAGGATTTGGCGTGTTTGGCTGCAAAGAAGCGGGCGGAAGTAAGGAAATGGAGAAATATAATTGCTCAATTTCCTATCTATCCAAACATCAAAAAAAAGAAAATGAGAAAATCTCTTTTCTTTTTCTCTTTTCTTTTTTACACAATTACTTCCTCGCTTTCAAGGCGTTACAGTTAATTTTGTGCTCATGTAAATCTCATTTGTAATAAGTTGTATCTCAAAACAGTTAATTTTGTGATAATGTAAATATCACTTGCATTCTAATTACAATCTAATTTTATTGTTCTTAATTAATTTTTATTTTAATATTATTTTATGGTCAACTTTGTGGATACGGCCAGTCAGAGCAGTCTGGCACCTGACCAGCCTAATAAAGCACGCGCCAATAGTTTTGGCATGCCAGGCGCTAATAACAGTACAACTCCACCATGGAAGGCTAACCCAAACTACCTAAAATGCCTTCTAGATCACTTATAAACACGCTCACAGGGCACCGAAGAGGGTTAACCATACAATCTTTTATTCCCTTTAGAAGGTTGAGCTCCGACACCGGCTGTCTTAAGCATCGAAGGATCATATGTTGGGTGGTAATTTGAGTGTCAGAGGGGCCTCACCTAGCGAAGATCGGTGACGCTAACTCCGTTCTGTGCGGGCATGAGCCGTTGAAGATCTAGAGAAAGCGAGTCAGTCAAATCTTCTCATCATACCCCTTAGGCGAGCATAAGGAAATCCAGCATAATGTAGTGTGAGGATCTTATTATTCAATAAATAAATATGAATCAGATATAAAAACTTTAATTGATGATACATATCTGGCTCAAATATCTATGAAATACATGTTTGTTTACAATTAATTGTGAGGAGAGAGTGTAAAATCTTATTGATAGAGTTTTTTTAACTCTGTTGAAGTTTAGCCAGAGAGAGATGCAAACACTAATGTCGATTATGAGAAGTGTGTCGGTCGTATCGGAGTGGATTTCACAGGTGGGAACCAGATTAGTCGACTTATAATTTTAGAAGTCGACTTATAGAGTCGACCACAAATCATACAGAGAGTTGGGTTTTTTTACTACTGCAGACTAATCGACTTATATTTTTATAAGTCGACTAATATGGGTGTCAGCGGCTGATTCTGAGTTCGATTATGATTTCATTTCTGATCCGATTTTAGTTTTTTGGTTTTCTTTTCTTCGTGAATTCTTTGGCTATATATAAAAGAATATTGTCCCCAATATTTGTACATTGTACTTCATTGATTTAATAAGATCTCTCTTCCCTTCTATCCCGAAGACATAGACTATTGCCGAACCTCGTTAAATTTGTGTTCTCGCTTTCTTCCTTTTGATTGCTTTGTTTGTGCAATTGGCGACTATTCTTTAGTGTTGTTGTCTTCTGTGCAAGGGATTTTCAACAAGTGGTATCAGAGTTTTTTGGGTTCGACAGGTAGTTTCGTTCATGTGGAGCAAATCAACTTGAAGACTGTCTACAGTTTCATTCTAAGGTAAAGTTATGATCTTTCCTATTTGGATTTGTTTTCACTAATCGTTTTTTGCATTACTTTGAGGAATCTACTAAGAAGATGGCCAGAAATAGTCAATGCACAGTGAAATCCATGAACCCACATTCGATGAAGATCGATGTGGTAAAGTCTGATGGAAACAACAACTTTGGGATGTGGAGGTGTGAGGTGATGGATATATTGATGACATCAAATCTCGAAGACATTCTACGTTTGGAAAGAAAAATTAGAGGAGACTTCTGAAAAAGATTGAGACAAGATGAACATGACAGAATGTAGTCTTATAAGGTCTTGTTTGACACAAGACATCAAGTATCATGTATTGTATGAGACTTTCGCAAGGAAGATGTTGGAGATCCTCGAAAAAAAGTATTTGACGGAGAGTATCGAGGCCCGATTGCATCTGAAGAGGAGGTTTTACCATTTCCAGTTGAAGAGAGGACTCTCCATTGATGACACATGAATAATTATACGAAGCTTCTTACAGACTTAGTTAATATGGATATGACAATCGAAGAAGAGAACAAGGCATTGTTTCTTCTGAATTCTCTTCCTGATGAAGAGTATGAAACCTTCGTCCTAACCTTGATCAATGATAAACAAACACTTAACTTAGTGATGTGTCAGCTGCTCTTGTAAATTACGAAGTGAGGAGAAAGGACAAGCAGTCCTTTTCTAATGATACATCAGCAGAGGCGTTGACGGTAAGAGGCAGGGTTCCAATCGGAAGGGCAAAAGGGAGCGTGGGAGATCAAAATCCAGATCAGGTTTAGAGATCTGAAGAAGAAATCAGTGCGCCTTATACAATGAGTTAGGGTACTAAAAGATTGATTGTCCAACAACCAAATATAAGGAGTCAAAATCAAGGCAAATCTCGCACAAGTGACCAGTACCCAATCGGGTAGTACTGCATAGGCAGGTGGATCAGACTCAGACTCGATAGTATTCTCTTTCTCAGTCACTCTCCTATTATTGGTTGCTCAGATGAGTCTGAGTGGATGCTAGATACAGGAGCGACCTATCATGTATATCCCAACTTGAATTAGTTTTCTAACTTTGAGAAGCTAGATGGATATTCTGTTGTCATGGGTATTGATCATCCATACAACATGGAAGGGATATGTACAGTTCTTATCAAGATATTTTATGGGATGGTGTGGGAATTGAAGGAAGTGAGGTATGTATCTCAAGTGAAAAAGAATCTTATCTGTTGATACCTTGAAAATATTAGGCTTTGAAGTATCTATTATAGATGGTGATCTCAAGATAACTAAAAGCTCCATGGTCGTTTTGAAGGGCATCTGACGCAATAACTTTTACTACTTAAAGGGTAGTACGGTTATATGGCTGGTGACTTCTACAAATTCAGATGATAATTGTAACTTCTATAAATTTAGATGATGATTGCAGCCGACTTTGACATATGAGGCTCGGACATACATAAAAAAAGTCTTTGCAAACTCTTACAAAGCAAGTTTATTGAAAGGTGCCAAAATCTGCAAATTAGATTTTTATGAACATTATGTCATCAGAAAGATGACCAAGGTGAGTGAAATTTAACACCGCGACTTATTACACCAAGTGGATTCTGGATTATGTTCACACAGACGTTTGAGGACCTATCATGACGACATTGATCGAAGGAAAATCGTGCATATAAATTGTGTATTTTGAAATTAGTGAAAGAGCTTGTGGTGCTTTGGCTTCCTCGATACTACCGCAATAACATAGTAGTTATATAGGTCGAACCCACAAGGACGGGAGATGATAAAAACTTTACCGGTGATTCACAAAAGTGTTATACAGTTCTTCTTTGTTTCGAAAGAATTTAAAAGAAAAAAAAAAACAAGAAGTAGAAGAGAGAGAAGGAGATGAAAATAAAGATAAAAACATAGTGGGGGTGATTTGGAAAATGATTTTGAAAACAAAATCAAAAAGAGAGAAAACCCATGGATTATTTGCTACTAATTGTTCCCACTAACAATACTAACCTCTTATGGTGATTAATACCTCAAGATATTATTGACACTCATAGACTTGTTCTTTAAGAAACTTTTCAAAGTATGACCCATAAGAAGTGGTTAGCATCCCAATTTAACAAACAAAGTGCAATCTACAATTAGTCCATCAAAACCACTAGAGAATAAGCATGAAATAAAGTAGTCATTGTAAGTTAGCTTATTAGTAAGTTAGGAGTTAGAGACCATTCATCTGAGCCATCAATGGTTCTTATAAGAGCAAAACATATTTAAGGCTATTAGATTCATGTAGTCATAATCAACCAAGTGTTAGTGTGTTAGTGAGTTACTAATGAGATCACCATGAGAGAAAATGAGATAACCATATATCTAGAAATAATGTAGAGATAGGAGGAATTTTTGCACTAGATTATCACTCTCTATTATAAAGAACTCTCATTTTCTTCTCATGAATCTATCTATTTCTAAATCTTAATCTAAAAGAGAAAGAAAATAAAAGAGAAAATCTTAAACTAAACTAGAAGGAGAAGAAACCCTAGCTACTGCTCTCCTTTCTCGATTTCTAGCCACTTGAAGTGATATATAGGCACAGGGGATTAGGGTTTCTCTGGACAAGGACACGCGTCGAAGATCTGGGTCATTGGTCCTGATTTTTTGGCTATGTTTGTTCCCAGCCGTGAGAAGCTTCTAGAAATATTTATTTCTCTGTATTTATCCCCTAATTTCTGACAGAATGGGCTTCAATTTTGAGCTTCAATTTGGGTACATTTCCTGGGCTTCTAGAAAGACTTAGACTTCAAGAAACCTACGAAAATATCCAAAATAGCAATATTCAGCTCATAATTTCCATATGCTCTTTTCCAATGTAATTTGCACACAAGAGACCGAAAATCCGTGATTAGCAGTGTTTTATTATGAAATAAGCAGGGAAATGAGATATAATATATACAGAGTTGATGACTAATCAGGCATCTATTAGAGGTAACCGCTCATCAGGCCTCTATTGAAGGTAACCACTTTAATTCTTTTTATAAATGATTACTCTAGGCGATGTTGGGTATATACCATGAAACACAACGGGGAAGTCCTAGAGTTGTTTGTGTGGAGTGGAAGAGGAACATAGAGAAGAGTATAGAAAAGAAGATCAAGGAACTCTATTCAAACCATAGAGGAGAGTATACAAGCGATCTTTTCTTACAACTATGCCGTAATGAGGGCATAGAAAGAACTTCACGGTAACAAAAACACCGCAACAAAATTGGGTGGCTGAAAGGATGAACATCACCTTGCTAGAGAAGATCCGGTACATGTTATCAAATGGCAGTATATCAAAATATTTTTAGGCTGAGGCATTGGCATATGCGTGCCATCTCGTTAACAGTTTGTCTCGTCTTCGATAAGAGGTAAAACTCTTTTAGAAGTTGGTCAGAGAAAGTTGCTCAGGAGTATGATTCGCTATGAGTATTTTGATGTCCGGCCTATTATCATGTCAAGAAAGACAAATTGGACCCAAAAGTAAGGAAAGGTGTGTTCATAGGATTCAAGAAAGATGTTAAAGGCAACAAATTTGGGATTCGAAGGACAAAAAGCTTACTTTGAGCAGAGATGTCACGTTTGATGAGGCTACAAATTCTCAGCAGGTGGAGAGTGAAAAGACCAAAAGGATATCGTAACAGGTTGGGAGTGATGCTACTTCAAAGTCTCTAGAAAGATCAGTATCATTGGAGATTATACCTCCGGTGACATAGGGAGGTGATCATGTAGCCGATAAGGATACTGATGCTGATTAGGATCAAGGACATGCTATGGGTGATGTCCAAGAATCCATTGCAGTTGGAAAAGCCCAAAATAATCCACGTAAGCCCAGTTGGCTCACTACTAATATGATGGTGGCCTTTGCTCTCCCAATCGTTGAGGAAGAGATCCCATCAACATATAGGGAGCTGAAATCAGTTCAGATTTCAAGATGTGAAAGGATTCTATGATGGAAGGGATGAGTTCTCTACATAAGAACTACACTTGAGAACTATCAGAGTGGCCCAAGGGAAAGAATGCGATAGGTTGTAAGTGAGTAATTGCAAATAAATAGGGATCTCTCGATGGTGATACTATATGCTACAAAGCCAGATTGATAGTTAAGACTACACGCGGCGAGAAGGCATTGACTACAACGAGGTATTTTCACTCGTTGTGCAACACTTGTCTATTCGAATTTTGCTGGAACTTGTGGCACAGTATAAGAACTTGATTAGCTCGACGTGAAGACCACCTTTCTCCATGACAAACTTGAAGAGGAGATCTACATATCTCAGTCGACGAAGTTCAAAACTGTAGGAAAGAAAAATATAGTATGCAACCTGAAGAAATTACTTTATGGATTAAAGTAATTACTAAGACAGTGATACAAGCCTTTTGACAATTTTATAAGAGGTAAGAAGTACACACGAAGTCATTATGACCTATATATGTATTACAATAAGCTACCTGGTGGAGAGTACATGTACCTACTATTATATGTGGACGATATGCTCATCACTTCCAAGAGCAGATCTGCAATTGATAAACTGAGTAAGGACTTATCTTTCGAATTTGAGATGAAGGATCCGGGTGAAGCAAAGAAGGTGCTAGGAATAGAGATTAAAGGAGACGAAGTTTAGCTTGACGCAAATGGGGTATTTGAAGAAGGTACTTTAGAAGTTCAATATCAACGATGATACAAAGTTTTTAAGTACACCATTTGACTCCTTATTTCAAATTAAAAACTACTATGTCTCCTACTTCTATTAAGAGCATGAGTACATGACTCACGCACCTTATGCTAGGGCGGTGGTGGTTTAATGTATGTAATAGTGTGTACAAGCCCAATTTGTCATAAGCTGTCTCAATGGTTAAGATACATGCACGATCGTAGAAGGGGACAGTGAAGTGGATTTTACGGTATAGCAAAGATACTATAGATGTTGGTTTGGTATTTAAGAAAGATTTTACAAGTAAGCAAGAGTGTATCGAATACGATGATTTCGGCTACACTGGAGACCTCGACAAATGCCAGTCTACAATGGATATGTGTTTATATTGTCCCAAATACTGGTGAACTGACGCTCTACTCTACAGTCTATTGTCATATTGTCCACTATGGAGGGCGAGAATATGGTCATACAAAGGCTATGAAAGAGGCAATTTGACTTCAAAAGTTGCTTGACGACTTGAGAATTGATCAGGATCTTTTGAAGATCAATTGTGATAGCATGAGCGCTATCTATTTGGCAAAGAACTAGGTGTATCATGCAAGGACGAAGCACACCGACATCAGGTTCTACTTTGTTCAGGAGATTCTTAATGAGGCGACATCGAGTTGCAAAAGATTCTCATAAAGGAGAATCCCCGCGATATCTTACCAAGGTTGTTCTGAGGTGAAATTTACACATTACAAGGAGTTGCTCTATATCCTTCCAGTGCTTGAGCTTAGTGGAGCTCGTTTGGATGAACTACGGATGGCTTGATCCCCTGGGCAGGGGGTACGTAGGCAACCACACTTGTGCAACCCGTTGGAGTCGACATGGTGCTATGTTGTATTCGGCTCAGATTTGAAAAATCTTAACCGATGTAGAGAATTGTGGGGAGAGAGTGTAAAATCTTATTGATAGAGTTTTTTTTTTTTTACTCTGTTGGATTTTATCCAGAGAGATGCAGTCAATGGGGTCGATTATGAGAAGCGTGTCAGTCGTATTGGAGTGGATAGAACAGGTGGGAACCAAATTAGTCGACTTATACTTTTATAAGTCAAACTTATAGAGTCGAATGCAGATCATACAGAGAGTTGGGTTTCTGACTACTGCAGACTAGTTGACTAATACTTTTATTAGTCGACTAATGCGACTGATTTTAAGTCTGATTCTTATTTTGTTTCTGATCTGATTTTAGTATTTTTGGTTTCCTTTTCTTTGTGGATTCTTTGGCTATATAGAGAGTGATATTGTCCCCATTATTTGTACCTTGTACTTGATTGATTTAATAAGATCTCTCTCCCTTTCTGCCCTTAAGACGTAGGCAATTGCCGAACCTCATTAAATTTGTCTTCTCACCTTCTTCTTTTTAATTGCTTTGTTCGTAGAATTGGTAACATTTCTCTGATGGTGTTGTTCTCTGCGCAAGGGATCTCCAGCAATAATTTCACAAAAAAGGAAGAACAGAATCTTTTTAGTCACACTACAGAGATAATACAAAAATTATAATTTTACATCCGATTAACTAATTATCTTGATGAAAAAATGAATTAATATAAGGCCCATACTAAATTCGTATTGTTTGATGAAACAATTCTTTCATTTGTTTACCAACCGATTACGTGGAGTAAACGTTCCAGATTGATACGTCAAAACAGTATCTCATTCTTCTTCTTGCTCTCAAAGTTTATACTTATTCAATTAGAGGCTGGTGGTTGGTTGACTTTTTCTGATCGAGCATATCTTTTCTATTTGATATGCTTAATTAACACATCGCAGGTCACTTCTTGCTCTACCATTTTCCCTAGGAAAAAGGCCTATAAAGAGTCTGGAGGGACAAAGGGCTAGCATCAACATCAGAGAGCCAAGCTTGCCTTTCTTCTTCCCATTCTGATAATGGGGCTCCTTGTGCTTGTTGTGGTTGCTTCCATCGCCTCCTGCGGGCTGGCCGCTCTTGACGAAGGGGCCGGTAACCTTAACCGGAGCAGCTTTCCGGCCGGCTTCATTTTCGGGACAGCCACCTCTGCATACCAGGTATCATATGCATAATATGCTGACAAGCCATGTTCTTTTTTCATGCATACGTGCATGTAATGTTCATTTGCTGACTTTTTTGTGTGCTTGCAAATTACAGAGTGAAGGGGCTTGGAGAGAAGATGGAAAAGGGCTCAGCATTTGGGACACTTTCACCCACCAGCACCCAGGTTCTGTTTAACTTGACTCATTCTTAATTTCATGCTGATTAGATTACCTTTTCTCCTTGATACTCCTGTTTGCTAACCCCTTGATGATTCTCAAAGAAAAGTAGAAAAATATTTGGAGTGGTACCATGGGTTCTCTTTGGTTGGAGAGAAAATGAGGGAATGAAAAAGTAGAAGAATGGGAAAGGAAAATAAACAAATAAAGGAAAAGAAAGTTGTTTATCTTAACTAGTGACTTGGCTCACTATAAACACTTTTCCTGCTCAAAAAGAAAAATCCAAGTTCACTCTCCAACAGTTGTCGAACGGGAGATTTAATTTGAATAATTGGTGGTGAGTGTGTGCTTATAGACTGGCGGGTGACCTCCATCCTCTTTCTAAAAAAGAAAGTTGTTTTTATCTTGTTTGTAAATTAAGTTAAGGGAAAAAAAACCACTAAATTGAAACTCAAACTTGATTCAATTAAGATTGGAAAAGGTTGGACAATCCAATGCAAAGGTTAGAGAAAGTCTAAGAAGATTGTACAATCCAATGTAGTGTTGGGCAATCCAACCTAAAATTTGGACGAAGTCTAAGAAGATTTAAGCTATCCCATTGTACTTTCTATCTCTTTCACTAGGTTAGAGTAGATAGCACGAAAATGATTTTTTTTCTCTCTAAACGTATCTCTTATTTTCTTCCTTCATGTTCTTATTTCAATTATAAATAGCAAAAAAAATTAACATCCACTCTTATTTTCTTTATTTTTTTTCATGCACTTTCTCCCAAATCGAACACATTCTTTATATCTACTTATTGAGAAGCGTTACATCAGCTAGTACCAAAATTTCTAAGTTATTTAAGTTTGTTTGTAAAACAGCTCGTGTTTTTTTTCCTTTTGGGCAAATGTAGGCCGTAGCTTGGTGCAAGCAAGATTTGACCCAAACATCTTGCTCAGTGCAAGAAAATTTTATCACTATGCTACAATGACACCTGCAAAATAGCTCATGTGTTAATTTGTTGTATATAAATGTTTTTGCCTACATTGAAAGAAAAGATAAAAGAAAAATGATTGATAGTAATAACTCAGGTGTGAACTTCATTGCCAAGATATTATTTTTCTCTATTAAACGGATATGATCGATAGTAATAACTCTTGATTCCGGGGGTGAATTTTCTTATAGGATGTTACCAAAAATTGTTTATAGAATTTTTTTTTGTTATAGAATATAACTCTCAATTAGAAAAGTTTGGGTTTAATGAAATATACAAATAGATATTATTTTTTTTGGTCTCGGTTCTTCATAGACTATTATATACCCAAAATTTTCAAATGAAGACAAGCAGAGGAGGATGAAATACTTGCAGATATAAAGGCTCAACAGAAGTGGGAGCAAGGTTATTCTTAATGCATATTACTCGAAATAGAAGCCTTTTCAGGTCAATCTTTGTAAATATCAACGAGATCTTGAACAATTAATATCCCGTAGAAGCCTTTTCAAGATCTCATTGATAATATCGTACATCGTTGATATTACAAATATTAATTCTAAATATCAAGTAGAAGCCTTTTCAAGATCTCTTTGGTAATTACTTAAGTAAATATCAACGAGATTTTAGGTTGGACCCCCGAAAAAAATTGACCCTGAAAGATGAAAGATTCAAGATCTCGTTGATATTTACTTGAGTAATTATTAAAGATACAAAGAGAACCTTGGGGAACTCGAACATAAGGCATTGAATTTTTCTCAATTATTATGGTTATTTAAAAAAATAAGAGGTACACCCATTTGTCTTATCTGTAATGTATTTTTAAGGGAATAACGGGGCCTTAGCCCCATTAATTTTACTGAAAAAATAAATAAATAATATGTTGTGTTAAATTTTTTTTGGGTGTTTTTTGTTTTTTTTTTTTGGGGGTTGGTTGGTTTACAATGAGCCACTAAAGGTGGCTTCCGAGATCGATGAAGAGGGAAATGCTCCAACCAAATTAAAACCAGTGAGGATATTCGCCTTTGAAATTCACCAATGGAGGAGCACCTTGAACGAAATACCCTTTGGTTCCTCTCATGCCACAATGTCACAAAAGTTGCGGTAACAACACAATTCCATCGGCTAATCTTGCTTCGGGAATAGCTAGTAATCTCCAATCTTCTCAAAATGATGCAACGGAGTTCAGCCAAGAAGGAAAGGATAATCTAATCTTTTTCGGCTCTCATATTTCCAATGAAAGAGGAAAATATAGGAAGAGGTGCGCGGCGGTTTTTGGATGTTGTCTACAACAAGCATGCCACTCCAACTAAGATTCCTTTTTTAGCAAGATTGTCTGCCGTAAGAAGCCAATTCTGAAAGGAGAGCCACATACGAATTCTATTGGTTCACATCTATCGGAAGCAATTGTTGGTTTCTGGGAAGCCGGTGAGACTCTTGTAGAGAGTTGACGGAGAAGCCGCCATTTTATTTGAGGTTCCATTTCCTTGTATCCGGTGAAGTGGAAAGGTGTATTGGTTGGAGGATAGTGAGGATAGTGTTGAGGTCGGCGAAGAGGTTAGGATGTGGCCACCTTTGAAATTGTGGAGCCCAAGTCATGACACCATTAAGAGCACACACTTGCCTATCTACCGTGGCATATTGGTCCAAAGCAAGCATGAAGAGGTCCGGGATTTGTTAGCAAGGGTATCATCACTTATCCATTGGTCAAGCCAAAATCTAGTAAAGCGACCATTCTCCACTTCAACAAGAATTCCGGAGGCAAATTCATTAGCGGCCTTGAGAACACCTCGCTAAAACATGGAACGTGGCTATGAATGGTTGATTGTAAATCAAAGGGCCTCCGCCTCTTGTAGTAGTTGTGGAGCACAAGGATGACCCAAGGAAATTGGGTTTCATGGAATAACCTCCACCATCATTTGGAAAGAAGAGAGAGATTTAAAACTCGAAGATTACAAACAACCAAGCCTCCTTGTTTCTTTTGCAAGCACACTTGTTGCCAATTAACAAGCCAAATTCTTCATGAATTTCCTTAGCACCCTTCCAAAAGAATGCTCGCCTAATCAGATCTATTGCTTGAATCACCCATTTTGGAAGGTGGAAGAAGGACATGTAATAAAGAGGTAAGGCAGATAAGACGGAATTCACCAAAATTAACTGACCACCCTAAGAGAGAGCGATACCTTTCCAAGTGGTAAGCCATTTTTTAACTCTGTCAAGAAGGGGCAATCGCCTCGGTCAAGGGGGCGCATCTTTATAGGGAGGCTGACATAGGTGAAGGAAAATGAGACAACCTTACAATTGAGAATTGAGGCAGCTCTTCTACCAATATCCATATCCCTATTAAGATTGTATACAAAGAATTTGTGAAAGTTGATTTTTAACCCCGTCATCATTTCAATGGCAGATACTAGAAGTTTGAGGGTGGCAAGTGATTTTGCATCTCCCGGTGAAAGTAGGAAGGTGTCATCAGCATAATAAAGCCTCACAAACCCATTAGGCCAAGAGGATAAGCCAACTTTTAGATATGACCATTGTTACTGACTAATGAGAGGATTTAGTGAGAGTGTCGGTGACGAGGATGAAAAGGTAGGGTAAGAGGGGGTCCCCTTGCCTAAGCCCTTTGCGACAATGAATATAGCTCCCTGGTTGGCCATTGACAAGAATGGAATAGGTCTCTGATGACAAGCAATATTTGATCCACCCAATCCATCGGTGTCCAAAGCCTTTTGCTTGGAGCGAGGCAAATAGAAAATCCCAGCTTATAGAATCAAAAGTCTTCTCAAAATCAAGCTTGAGGAATACCGTTTCAAGATTAAAACGACGAGAAAGCCACAACAATTTCATGTGCATATGCCACATTATCATGAATGAACCTATTCTTGGTGAAGGCCGATTGAACTTGATCAATAAGTAGATGAATACGAGGACAAAGCTGATTTGCAAGCACCTTGGATATAATCTTGAATATTGCATTAAGGAGACTAATGAGCCGAAACTCATTAACAAGTGAAGCTCCTTTTTTGGGAAAAGAGCAACTTAGGCATAGTTGATACAATGCAAGTCCATCTCACCATAGTAGAATTGATTGAAGAGATTGATGATGTCCATCTTGATGAGATCCTAAAACTTTTGGAAGAAGATAACGGGGAATCCATTGGTCCTCGGTGCCTTTTCGGCCACTAGTCTGAACACGATAGCTTTGATCTCTTCCTCCCTAAAGGGCACTTCAAGGTCACTTGATGACCAAACACAATTCGGATAGAGCACCGACAATTTGCATACATGAGAAGGTAGTGAGGTGCTCCAAAGATTTAATTGAAGTGAGAGGTAAATACATTAGAGATGTCTAGTTGGGAAGTGAAGGTTTGTTCATTATGACACAATGATGCAATTAGATTGAAGCGACACCTTGTATTAACAATTCGGTGAAAGAATTTCAAATTTTGGTCCCTTAGCCGAAGCCAAAAAGAGCGAGATATTTGACGCCACATAGTTTCCTCGAGGTCTTGAATTTTCTCCAACTCATCAATGGAAGAGATTATGAGGGAGAGTTCCATCGGGGGGAGAGAGAGAGAGAGAGAGAGAGAGAGAGAGAGAGAGAGAGAGAGAGAGAGAGAGAGAGAGGGCGAGATTCTAGGGTGATATCAAGCTTATTAAATTCTAGGGGATATCAAGCTTATTGATAACCTCAAGGAGATGGAATTTGTCATTTGACACTCCCAAAACTACTCCGACTCCAAGTGACAAGAGCTTTCTTAGTACGATGGATCTTTTGAGCTAAGATGGATGTGTCATTGTCATCGTGGGTTGGTGAGGACAAGCATTAGCCAACACATCCCTCAGATCATGGTTTTCCAACCACGTAGTCTCAAAATGGAACCTATCAGCATGCCGATAAGATATGACAGTGTAAAGGGAATGGGGAATATGATTATAGAGGTTATTGGAAAGTGCCTTGCAAGAGGATAGTGGAAACAAGTCATCCCAAATTTCAAAGATAAAAAAACGATCAAGTTCAGCAAAGCAGGCGTGACTCTCTTGTTAGACCAAATGAAAGAACGCCCCCCCCCCAAGAGGAACATCAATGAGGTTTAGGTGGCGGATAACATCATTAAAAGCTTCCATGTTATTGGGATTACTTACACATCCTTGATGGTCCTCCACAAATTTGGTTAAGTTAAACCCCCCGTCAACGACCATGATACGAGAGCCACCCAATTATGAGCATGTTGAATCTCTTGAAGGAAAAGAGGTTTAAGGCCTCTATCATTGAGGCCGTACACAGATGTCATACAAAATAGGGTATTACTCGTCTTCTCTTTCAATTTAACCTACACGGAGAATCAGGTAGTGAATTGTGCATTTTTATCGAAAAGTTTCGAATTCCAACTAATGAATTGGCCCCGCCACATCGATGGAGTCAAGGACCACCCATTCATTAATCTTCGAGCTGCCAATAAAACAAAGAGTGTGAAGACTAGGAGCACAAAGTTTAGTCTATTGAAAAACCACCAACTCACAACTAGGGATGGATAATAGGCTGGGCTAGATTAGACTGGGCCGCTACTGATCCATATTGAACTGGGCAAGTTCTGGGCCAACCCAAATTTGATTTTGGGTATGTAATGGCTCGTCCAAATAATGCCCATCTTTCAGGCCAGCCCATTAACTATTATAAAAAAACCAACACAATTTATTTCACTTTACAGCCCATGGCTTACAACCAAATACACACACAAAATTGCAAAATCAAACACAATAATCTAGCAAAAATCCCATTAATGATGTATGTAAGCACACACCAATTTCACAATGAATAAGTTTAAAACTAATAAACACTCTCCAAATAAGATACTGCGCAAAAATCTAATCTTTTGAACATAAAAGCTTATAAACTATCATTTCAACCCAAAATATCAAAGACAAGTGTGACCCTTAAATAAGATAAGAGTTTTAAGAAGAACTCAAAAATACAAATAATTTCATAAAGAACTATGAAAAATAAAGCTGAATGAATCTAACTCTAAAAGTTATCAGTTCAGCCTCCTACTTATCTTGATACAAAATCAAAATAGAAACTTTTATACATCCAAAGCCAAGAAAACTTATGAGGAAAACTCACATCACCAATTTCACAGAGAATCAAAAACTATAAATACACAACTTTAAAACCATCCTTGAAGTAAGATACCAAACCAAAATCCCATCCTTTGTAACATCAGAGCTATAAACCCAACATAATCAAAACTCATACCTTTAATTTCAAAGACAACTACAATCAATAATTGCACTAAATGAAAAAACTATCATTTCACCCTATATTATCAAGCAAAAAAGTCTGATCCTAACCAAGATCCAATCTTTTTCACACTCAAAGCATAGAAACCAAGAGGAAGAAAATCCATCTCGACGTAGTTCACGGTGGGAGAGGCAGCGACACGAAGCACGAGAGGGCACATTGATTTGGGGAAGATGAGAGCGAGAGAGAGGGGGCGTCATGTCGATTTGGAGAAGAGAAGAGCGAGAGAGAGAGAGAGACATCGTTGATTTGGGGAAAGATGAGAGCAAGAAAGAGGGGCGTCATGTCGATATGGTAAAGACGAGAGCGAGAGAAAGGAGAGTCAATGATTTGGGAAAGAAGAGAGAGATTTTGTAGTGGGTTTCAGGCGAGTTTCGAGCTGAATAGGCGGGCTGTGGGTAATACCCATATTTGACCTAAAAATATTTCATATGCCTAATTTGAATCATATGGGCGAGGCTTCAATTTGAATCTTTCGAGCAGCCCTATTGGACTTCGAGAAGCAATATAAAATCGGAGTGTTCCTGAGTAGTAGAGTGACTCCAAGAAGCAACACGAGGTCGGAGTGTTCCCAATTAACAGAATGACTCTGAGAAGTAACACGAGGTCGGACTGTTCCCGAGCAGCGGAGTGACTCCGAGAGGCAACATGAGGTCAGAGTATACCCGAGTAGTGGAGTGACTCCGAGAGGCAAACGTGGTCGAAGTGTTCTCGAGTAGTGGAGTGACTCCGAGAGGCAACACATGGTCGAAGTGTTCTCGAGTAATAGAGTGACTCCAAGAAGGCGATTCTGAATCAATAGACTTCAAGACCGGAGAAACTCTGAGATAACTATTTAGTTTTGTAGTAGAGTTGTTATACATTCTTGAACTCTATGCTTGAAGCAAAATTTAGCCTATTCTGGTGTAAGGATCCTAAAGTCAAATTGTCCCCAAGAATAGCAGTTGAAGAACTCTGGTGTGCACAACCAGATTCTCGGTGATTTCCTTGATCTGATCAGGCAAGTAATCTCCAATCTCCCAAAATGATGCAACGGAGTTCAACCAAGAAGGAAAGGATAATCTAATCATTTTCGGCTCTTATATTTCCAATGAAAAAGGACAATGTAGGAAAAGGTGTGAGGCGGTTTTCGGATGTTGTCTAGACAACAAGCATGCCACTCCAACTAAGATTCCTTTTTTAGCAAGATTGTCTGCCGTAAGAAGCCAATTGTGGAAGGAGAGTCACATAAAATTCTGGTGGTCCACATTCATCGGAAGCAATTGTTAGTTTCTTGGAAGCTGGTGAGACTCTTGTAAAGAGTTGATAAAGAAGCTGCCATTTTGTTTGAGCTTCCATTTCCTTGTATCCAGTGAAGTGGAAAAGTGTGTTAGTTGGAGGAAAGTGAGGATGGTGTTGAGGTCGGCAGAGAGGTCAGGATGTGGCCACCTTCGGAATTGTGGAGCCCAAGTCATGTCACCATTAAGAGCACTTGCCTATCTACTGTGGCATATGGGTCCAAAGCAAGCATGAAGAGGTTTAGGGATTTGTTAGCAAGAGTATTATTACCTACCCATTGGTTAAGCCAGAATCTAGTACAGTGACCATTCCCCACTTTAACATGAATTCTGAAGGCAAAGGCATTAGCGGCCTTGAGAACACCTCACCAAAATGGGGAACGTGGCCATGAATGGTCGATTGTAGACCAAAAGGCCACCACCTCTTGTAGTAGTTGTGGAGCAAAAGGATGACCCAAGGAAATTGGGTTTCATGGAATAACCTCCACCATCATTTGGAAAGAAGAGAGAGGTTTAAAACTCGAAGATTACAAACAACCAAGCCTCCTTTTTTTTTGCAAGCACACTTGTTGCCAATTAACAAGCCAAATTCTTCATGAATTTTCTTAGCACCCTTCCAAAAGAATGCTCGTCTAATTAGAATTATTGCTTGAATCACCCATTTTGGAAGGTGGAAGAAGGACATGTAATAAAAAGGTAAGGCAGATAAGATGGAATTCACCAAAATTAACTGACCACCCTAAGAAAGAGCGATGCCTTTTAAGTGGCAAGCCGTTTTTTTTAACTCAGTCAAGAAGGGACAATCACTTCGGTCAAGGGGGCGCATCTTGATAGGGAGGCTGAGGTAAGTGAAGAGAAATAAGACAACCTTGCAATTGAGAATTGAGACAACTCTTCTACCAATATCCATATCCTTACTAAGATTGTAGACAAAGAATTTATGGAAGTTGATTTTTAACCCACTCATTAATTTAATGGCAGATGGTAGAAGTGAGGGTGGTGAGTGATTTTGCTTCTCCTGGTGCAAGTAGGAGAGTGTTATCGGCATAATAAAGCCTCACAAGCCTATTAGGCCAAAGGAATGAGCCAACCTTTTGGATACAACCATTGTTACCGACTAATGAGAGGATTTTAGTGGGTGTGTCAGTGACGAGGATGTGAAAGGGAGCGTAAGAGGGGTTCCCTTGCCTAAGCCTTTTGCGGCAATGAATATAGCTCCCCAGTTGGCCATTAACATTAATGAAAGAGGTCAAAGATGACAAGCAATATTGATCCATCTAATTCACCGGTGTCCAAAACCTCTTGCTTGGAGCAAGGCCAAGAGAAAATCCCAACTTATAGAATCAAATTTGAGGAATACCTCTTCAAGATTACATGATAAGAAGCCACGATAATTTCATGTGCACAAGCCACACTATCAAGAATGGACCTATTCTTGGTGAAGGCCGATTGGACTTGATCAATAAGTAGATGAATTTGGGGATAATGCTGATTTACAAAAACACTTGGCTATGATCTTGAAGATTGCATTAAGGAGACTAATGGGCCGAAACTCGTTAACAAGTGATCCTTCTTTTTTGGGAAAAGAGCAACTAAGGCATAGTTGATACATTGCAAGTTCATCTCACCATAGTAGAAATGATTGAAAAGATTGATAATGTCCATCTGATAAGCTCCTAAAACTTTTGGAAGACGATAACAAGGAATCCATTGGTCCTCGGTGCCTTTTCGACCTAGTCCGAATGCGACAGCTTTGATCTCTTCCTCCCTAAAGGGAACTTCAAGGTCACTTGATGACCAGACACAATTCGGGTAGAGCACCAGTCAATTTGCATACATGAGAGGGTAGTGAGGTGCTCCAAAGATATAATTGAAGTGAGAGGTAGATACATTAGTGATGTCTAGTTGGGAAGTGAAGGTTTGTTCATTATGACACAATGATGTAGCTAGATTGAAGCGACACCTTGTATTGCAATTCGGTAAAAGAATTTGAACTTATGGTCCCCTTGCCGACGCTGAAGAGAGTGAAATCTTTGACGCACATAGTTTCCTTAAGGTCTTGAATTTTATCCAACTCATCATTGAAAGAGACTTTGAGGGAGAGTTCCACCGGGGTGGGGGGGAGAGAGGACGAGATTCTAGGGTGATATCAAGCTTATTGAATTCTAGGTGATATCAAGCTTATTGATAACCTCAAGGAGATGAAATTTGTCATTTGACACTCCCAAAACTACTGCGACTCCATGTGACAAGAGCTTTCTTAGTACGATGGAGCTTTTGAGCTAAGATGGATGCGACATTATCACCGTGGGTTGGTGAGGACCAAGCATTAGCCACCATATCCCTAAGATCACGGTGTTCCAACCACGTAGTCTCAAAATAGAATCAGTCAGCATGCCAATAAGATGAGGCGGTGTAAAGGGAGAGGGAACATGATCAGAGAGGTTGTTGGGAAGTGCCTTGCAAGTGGATGGTGGAAACAAGTCATCTCATGCTTCGAAGATAAAGAAACAATCAAGTTTAGCAAAAGCGGGTATGGCTCGCTTGTTAGACCAAATGAAAGAACGCCCCCATCAATGAGGTTGAGGTGGCGTATAACTTCATTAAAAGCTTCCATGTCATTGGGATTGCCTACACATCCTTGACGGTCCTCCACAAATCGGGTTAGGTTAGATTCCCCTATTAACGACTATTATACGAGAGCCACCCAATTATCAACCTGTTGAATCTCTGAAGGAAAAGAGGTTTTAAGGCCTCTATCGTTGAGACCATATGTAGATGTTATGCAAAAATGGTATTACTAGCCTTCTCTTTCAATTTAACTTATACAGAGAATCAGGTAGTGAATTGTGCAATTTTATCGAAAAATTTCTATTTCCAACTAATGAATTGGCCCCCCATCGCAATGATGTAGTCAAGGACCACCGATTCAGTAATCTTCGAGCCGGCAATAGAACAAAGAGTGTGAGGACTAGGAGCACTAAGTTTAGTCTATTAAAAAGCCACCAACTCACAACTAGGGATTAGAATGGGCCAGGCTGGGTCAGACTGGGCCACTACTGACCCATATTAAACTGGGCGAGTTTTGAGCCAACCCGGATTTGATTTGGGTATCTTATGGCTCATCCAAATAATGCCCATTTCATTTTGGGCGAGCCCAAGGGCTTTTGGGCAGCCCATTAACTATTAGGAAAAAAAACCCAACACAATTATTTCAGTTGACAGCACATGGCTTACAATCAAATACACACACAAAATTGCAAAATCAAACACAATAATCTAGCAAAAATCCCATTAATGATGTACGTAAGCACACACCAATTTCATAATGAATAAGTTTAAAGCTAATAAACACTCTTCAAGTAAGATACTACGCAAAAATCCAATCCTTTTAACATAAAAGCTTATAAACTATCATTTCAACACCAGTAATATCACAGACAAGTGTGACCCGTAAACATGATAAGAATTTCAAGAAGAACTAAAAAATATAAATAATTTCACAAAGAACTATGAAAAATAAAGCTGAATGAATCTAACTCTAAAAGTTACCAGTTCAGGCTCCTACTCATCTTGATACCAACCAAAATAGAAACTTTTACACATCCAAAGCCAAGAAACTTAAGAGGAACACAAACCCACTTCACTAATTTCACAGAGAATCAAAAACAATAAATAAACAAGCTTAAAACCATCATTGAAGTAAGAAACTAGACCAAAATCCCATCCTTTTTAATATCAGAGCTAATTAACCCAGCACAATCACAACTCATATCTTTAATTTTAAAGACAACTACAATAAATAATTACATTAAATGAAAAACTATCATTTAACCCCATATTGTCAAGGAAAAAAGTCTAATCCTAACCAAGATCCAATATTTTTCACACTCAAAGCATAGAAACAAAGAGGAAGAAAACCCATCTCGACGGAGTTAGGGAGAGGCTGACACGAAGCACGAAGGGCATCGTTGATTTGGGAAAGACGAAAGCGAGAGAGGGGGCATCATGTCGATTTGGGGAAGACAAGAGCAAAAGAGAGGGGCGTCATTGATTTGGGAAAGATGAGAGCAAGAGAGAAGGGCGTCATCGCGTCGATTTGGGAAGACAAGAGTGAGAGAGAGGAGAGTCATGATTTGGAGAAGAAGAGAGAGATTTTGTTGTGGGTTTTAGGCGAATTTCGAACTGAATGGGCGGGCTATGGGTGATGCCCATATTTGATTTGTAAATATTTCACATGCCCAATTTGCATCATATAGGCAGGGCTCCAGTTCAAATCTTTCGAGCCAACCCGATTAGATTTCAAGAAGAAACACGAGGTCGGAGTGTTCTCGAGTAGTGGAGTGACACCAAGAAGCAACACGAGGTTGGAGTGTTCCCGAGTAGTAGAGTGACTCCGAGAAGTAACACGAGGTTGGAGTGTTCCCGAGCAGCAGAGTGACTCCAAGAAGTACCATGAGGTCGGAGTGTCTCGAGCAGTGGAGTGACTCTGAGAGGCAATACGAGATCGGAGTATTCCCAAGCAGCAGAGTGACTCCGAGAGGCAACACGAGGTCTGAGTGTTCCCAAGTAGCGGAGTGACTCTGAGAAGGCGACTCTGAATCAATAGATCTCAAGATCAGAGAGACCTTGAGATATCAATTTAATTTTGTAGTAGAGTTGTTATGTGTTCTTGAACGTTATGCTTAAAGCAATATTTAGCCTACTCCAATGCAAGGATCTCAAAATTAAATTGCTCTCAGAAATAGCAATTGAAAAACTCTGGTAAGCACCAATCAGATTCTCTGGTAATCTCCTTGATCTGATCAGGCAAGTGACCTCCTCAGTCTGACACAAGACATGTCCCTACTTACTAACTGAACACACTCTGTTAATTTAGTGATATTCTCTTTTTTTTGTCATATCCCAAATGGACTACAAGGGAGTCTATTTACAAGACTCTCCTAGCAACTCAATGGTCACCATTCATTTATGTTGGTAGCTCAAGGGACTTATCTAGATTCAATGACTCTAGGTCAAAAGTCACTAACTCATAATGAATGAAGCACAAAAGTTATGTCCATATTTAATGAATGTAGTCCAAGGGTCATTAAGCCCTTTTAATGAGAGAAGTCCAAGGGTTACCAATTACTAAATGAGAGAAGCTGAAAAGGTTACCAACCCATGATTAGATAATTCTAAGAGTCTTGTATTCAGATTCAATATAAGAAGTCCAAGGGTCTTGGTTGCATTAACCAAACTCAGCCCTGTCTAATTAGTTTGCACTTATGAGGAATTATTAGCAAAAACCAATTTAGTGTGGTAAATACTAAATAATATATATATTTGAAAACTATTTTATGTTTTAGAAACCAATTTTGCACAAACATCTAACAATCCCCCACATGTATTCAAGCTATCAGAAAGTTATAATCATTATGCGTAATGTAGATGCCATCAGGACTTGAATTCTCTTTAGACCAACTGAATAGAAGATAGGTATGAGGTGAACTTAGTCTTAAATCAGAATTTTTCTTACAATCCAATGATCACACAAGATTAACACCTAACTATGCTAGTCATCACTTTGAACTACAAGCTTGTCTGAGTGCTTGCACATTTATGGCCCTCTGTATGTCATGATTTCTACAAGGGCTCTAGGTACATTTTATAAGTGTTCATAGGAGATGGCCAAATCTCCACCTAAGTATAGGTGAGTCCTTAAGGTGTGTTTCCTACTCAACACCGACATCCGAAATGCTTTGGACTCATTAAAGTTTAAAAGCTATCCTTTCAAATGGTAGAAATTTTGCATCCAAGTCTTACTTAATTTTGAACCAAACATCTTATTATTAGTAGCATGAGATTTGAACTAATAACTTAATATAAATGATAAATATATGTAATACTTACAATAACTTGACACCTATTCTAGTAGAAGTCCTTTGACTAATTTTTTTCAAGCCTTTAGTTAGAGGATTACAACATTCCCTGAAGTCCAAACGTCAATCACTGAGATGACTCTGTGATAGATACACTCGTTCAAATAGCCGTGCTCCAGACGAATGGTCTCTTTCTTTCCGTTGAATAATGAGTTTGCTGCCACAGCACTCATTGCTTGATTATCACAGTAATGATAATTGCACCTTGTAATTCTTGTAAGAAGGTCTCAGAGAAAACAACTGCGCCACTCAGCCTCATCTTCTGCAACAGTTAATGCAAAACACCTAGACTCTACTGATGATTGTGCAATCAGAGTTTGCTTCTTAGATTTCATGAAATGTCAGCTTCTCCCATGGTGAAGACAAAGCCTCAGTGGATCTGCACTCATTTGGTTTCAAGTACCAGCTTGCATCTAAGAAGCTTTCGATCACAGCTGAATATCTGGTGTAGAGCAGGCTCAGATTCAAAGTTTCCTCAAGTACCTCAGTAATCTCTGAACATCATCTCAATGAGGCTTTCCAGGATTGCTCGTAAATATGCTAAGCATTCCAACAGAGAATGGTATATCTGGGTTTTGTGCAACTCATTGCGTACATAAGGCTACGAATAATCTTTGAGTACTCTATCTTACCAACCTTTCAGTATTAGGTCAACGCTCTTATTGTAATCATATGGCACAGACAGGTCGAAGTAGCCATACTTCTTCAACATATTCTCTATGTAATAGGATTGAGATAATTCAATTTCATCTTTTGTGTGTAGAATTTTGATTCTAAGAATCACGTCCGCAGCCCCAAGGTCCTTCATGTTGAATTGGGCTGACATAATCCTTGGTAGTTTTTACTATCTCCAAGTCGGTCCCGATGATGAGCATGTCATCACATAAAGGCAGATCACTACTTCCTTTCTTTCAGCAACCTTGATGTATAGGTACTTGTTAGATTCACTGACTCGATAACTATTGCTACGAACAATCTTGTTAAATTTCTCATGTCAGAGTTTTAGAGCCTGCTTAAGACCATATAAAGATTTTGTTAGTTTGCATACCTTATCTATAGGAGCATCAAGTCCTTTTGGTCTTTTCATGTAAATTTCTTCAGTGAGATCTCCATTTAAAAAAACTATCTTCACGTACATATGGTGAATGATGAACTTTTTAATGGCTGTCCATGCAATTAGCATCTTGATGGTAGTAATTCTGCAAATTGATGCATAAATATTGAAGAAGTCAATACCTTATTTCTGAGAGAAGCCTTTTGCTACTAGTTTACCTTGTACTTTTCAATGGCACCATCAGGTCGCAACTTTCTTTTAAGATCCACTCACAGCTAATAGACTTTGCACTTTCTGGCACACTCTACCAATTCTCAGGTGTGATTCTGAATCAAAGAGTCGAAAAGCATCTTTAGGCTGTATTGCTTCTTTGAAATTTTGTGAATCTTCTTCTATGTTGTAGATGATGAAGGCATCTCTAAAATCCTTTTTCTTTATGATGCATTTAGAAACTGGCTTTACAACTTTTGGAGTTTCTTCTTCAGTATTAGTACCTTCTGTTTTTAGAGAGATTGATTCATCTAGTGTAATTCAGCATTTTCAGATATATGTTTGAGCGAAAACCTTTAACCTTGATGAAATTATCCTCAAAGAACTCTGCATCTCGAGCTTCGACAATGGAGTTAATGCCAAGATCTTGAATCTATAGGCATCGCTATCTTAGCAAAACCCAAAAGCATGCACCTGTTTGTCTTAGGACCTAACTTTGGCCTTCTGATATCTGGTATTCAGATATAGGCAAAATACTCCCACTTTGTGATTGTCCATGATGCTGGATATCCTAACCATACTGATGTGGAGTAATATCCGATTTGGAGTAAGGTATCCCGGTTCAGGATCCAGCTGGCCATCAACAACGCCTCTCTCCAATAGCAGATAGGTAAACCGGATGTAATTAACATTGAGTTACCATCTCAGTGAGTGTGCGATTCTTTCTTTTTTTACAATTCCATTGGATACGGGGAGTAAGGAGCAGTCATATTTGCAATGATGCCATGCTCCTTGAAGTATACTTCAGCTTCCTTTGACCGGTACTCTCTACCTCTATCGCTTCTAAGCTTCTTTACTAGAAGCCCAAGTTGCTTCTCCACTCGAGTTCGAAACTCAATGAACTTGTTAAAGGTTTCATCTTTTGATTTCAATAAGTGCACATGGCAGAAGCGAGAATGGTCGTCAATGAAGGTGATGAGGTATTTTTTACCACCTCTAGTCACAAAGCTCTTGAAGTCGCATGTGTCTGAATGAATTAGCTCCAACAGATTTGTACTTGTACCATTTGAAAAGGGCTGCCTCATGATCTTGGCTTGTATGTAGACTTCACATTTTTCAGGTTTATTACGCCCACAGTTTTGAAGTAAGCCTAACTTCTTCATATTTAACATTTTTCTGTAATTTACATCACCTAATCTGTTGTGTCATAAAGTGGAGGAGTACACGTAAGTAGAGATTTCATTGATAACTGAGATGTGTATAGTAGTACTTATCTTGTATATGCCATCAGTGCAATAAGCATTGTCAAAGCACATCTTCTTGTAAGATAATACAACCTTGCTGTTTTGAAAATCTAACATCATTTTGCATCACACAATAGACTCCCAGATACTAGATTCTTGAAAATTAATGGGATATGTTTCACACTCTTCAATGTGAAATCTTCCTTAAAGTAAGGGTCAGCATCACGGTCCCGGTTCAAGCACAACAACAGTAATGATTAACCATGGACACATTCTTCTTTGCAACATAGGTGGAGAATAGCTCTTTGTTGAAGCAAACATGACATGTAGCACCTCTATCTAGCTATCAATTAGAGTTGTTGGAGAGAGATGTCACCTGAAGAGCAGAGCAACAAAGTTGTCGACCTGGTTGACATTGTGAGCCTCCTCCTTTTCTTCCTTCCTTGGTGGTTTACAAGCCTTAGAAAAGTGACCTTGCTTGCTATAGTGGAAGCACCTACTTGTCTTCTTGAACTCTTTCTTCTGCATGTTCAGGTTCTTCGGATTCTGCTTATTCTTGTTGAACTTCTTCTTCTTAAAAAAGCCTTAATCAGACTTGGAAGCCACCATGTCAGTAGACACTTCTGCTTGAAAGTAGTTCGATCTTTGGTCTAAGTCCTGATCTCATCCTCAATCCGAATGAACCTCTTCAGGTCAGACACGACACCTACTTCTTCCTTCTACGAATATCAGTAGATGGAGAATGACATCCAGAAGGGAGGAAGCTTGTTGACGATGGCACCAGAAATGAAGGTGTTGCAAAGGGTGATCTTCTCATTATTTAGCTTCATTACAAGTTTTTCAACCTCCTTGACCGGAGACAAAACTTCAATATCATCATCAAACTTGAAATCTATAAATTTATCTATGAGATGAGATTTGGACAGCTTCTCCTTGTCCTGTACTGGTCTTCAAAGCATTCCAGATATCTTTTACTTAGGCTTGTTAGAGTAAGCATCTGCAAGGCAGGTGAGGAGATAGTTCCTACAGAAGTGGTCTTCTCGTTCCCAAGATGCTTCAATTTCTGAATCTTCTTCAAAATTGAGTTTCTTTTCTGAAATTACATAGTAAATCTTTAGGGATTGCATTCCAAAGATCACTTTGTGACGCCAAGCATTGAAGTTTGATCCGTCAAATTCTCCTGCTTTAGACAATCTACTCCAATAGTTTTAGCATGGTCCATAGCTGATCAAAAATATTGCTTCAAATTGTTAGAACAATATGTGAAATACAAACTAGAGAGAAGTAGACTTTTCTTGTAAAATTTAAATTGCAACACAAGGTCAGAGTGTTCCAGAGTAGCGGAGTGACTCCGAGAAGCAACACAAGATCGAATTGTTACCTAGCAGTAGGCCAGAGTGTTCCCGAGCAACAGAGTAACTCCAAGAGGCAACATGAGGTTAGAGTGCTCCGAGTAGCGGAGTAACTCCGAGAGGCAACACGAGGTCGGAGTGTTCTCAAGTAGCCGAGTGACTCCGAGAAGGCGACTCCGATCAATATGCCTCAAGATCGGAGAGACTCCGAGATAGCTATTTAGTTTTATAGTAGAGCTGATGTACATTCTTGAACGCTGTACTTGAAGTAATATTTGACCTACTCTGGTGTAAGGATCGCAAAACTAAATTGCCCTAAGGAATAACAGTTGAAGAACTCTGGTGTGCACCAACTATATTCTCTGGTGATCTTCTTGAGCTGATCAGGTAAGTGATCACCTCGGTTTGACATAGAACATGATTCTACTGACTAACTAAACACACTCTTGTTAATTTAGTGATATTCTCTTTTTTTATCATCTCCCAAATGAACTACAGGGGAGCCTATTTATAGGACTCCTCTAGCAACTCAATGATCACCATCGTTAATGAGAGTAGCTTAAAAGCCTTGTCTAGATTCACTGAATCTAATCCAAGAGCCACTAACTAATAATGAGTGAAGCCTGAAGATTATGTCTATATTTAATGAATGTAGTCAAGGGTCATTAAACCCTTTTAACGAGAGAAGCTCAAGGGTTACCAATTACTAAATAAGGAAAGCTGAAAGGATTACCAATCCCTAATTAGATAATTCTAAGAGTCCTATATCCAGATTCAATGTAGAAGTTCAGGGTCTTTGATTGCATTAACTAAACCAACACATGTTTAGCTAGTTTACACTTGTGAGAAATTATTAGCAAAAATCAATTTAGTGTGGTAAATACTAAATAATATATATAATTAGAAAACTTAATCTTTTGAAAATCAATTTTGCACGAAACATCTAACAAGTGAGGAACGAAAGCATAGCAGGAGGAGGAAGGTGGCAATGTTCGAGAGTGCATGCGTTGAAGGGAGAGGTGAGGAGGTCGCGGGGAGGTGAGCGCAGATATGGTGGGGAGGTGAGAAGGGGAGGTAGCAGGAGAGAATTGAGGTTAAGGAGGGTTTCGAGCCCAAGGGACTTGGGCTCAGTGAAGTGGGGTTGAAAAGGTTGATGGCCGGAAGGGTGTGTGTTGGTCCCAGGGCCAAGAAGAGAGAGATTTGAATTAACGTTCACATGATGGACAAAGCAGGAGGTTTGAAGACAAATTCTCAAAGACTATTGGGTCAATTAGGGCATCACGAATAGGAGAGGTGTGAGAGACCGGTCTCAAGGGGGAGGCTGCGGTGACGGCGGCGACGGAAAGGTGGGGGCGAGGATCTCGAGAGACAACGTGTCGATCCGCGGAGGGTTGATGGTCGAAGGGGTGGTTGAGTTTGATTGGACGTCTGAGGTGGAAAGGGAGCGGATCTCGAGGCCAACGACGGCGGGGAGTTTCTTTGCGCAACGATGAGCGACGTTGGAGGATCGAGACCGATGGGTGAAGGCAAGGAGATGGTGTGTAGAGGCTGGCACGGCAGCGGAGGCGATTGTGGAGATGGCTTGGGGGGGTACGTGGAGGTGGACGGGGAGGGGTTTGAAGAGGGGGCTGGTGGCGTGGTTGGATGGGGCGGAGGAGGAAGCGGAGGGGTGGTAGTGGTAGTGGTCGCTCTGCCGCAGGCCGAGAAGGTCGCTGGCGACGGTTGGATCTATTGTGCTGCGGAGGGTCAATGATGTCTACGTCGATGGGATAAATTAGCCTGCCGACGAAGAGATCAAAGAATTCCGGGATGGCGCTCAAGCTTAATTTGGCACTTGAACTGGACCACGTCCACCGCCAAGTCGTCTCGCCGGCGAGTTCTTGAGTGTCATCTCTGCGCATTAGCGAAGCCCGCAATGGCAACCCTCAAATCTGTCTCTTTGAGGCCAAACAATGGCGGATGGAAATCCACGCCGGGGTGTTGAGGCGGTATCTGATGGCGCGATGGTACAGTCTCCACGGTGAGACAGTGAAGCTGATGAGACTGCGAGATGGGTTTGTTGTCTCGCCATCGCCTCCATACAATTCTCGTCGGGGAATTAAACGAGGAACTTGGATGAGGAAATACTGCCATTGTTGTTGAAACATTGACCGATCAATCTGGAGAAGGAAGGAGAGAAAAAAAAAGGAGGAAGAAGGAGGTTGGCCTGAGAGAGGAAGGAGGGAAACGGATGGTACTAGGTGCACTTATTGCTTCGCACCGTTGCACTCACATAATATCTAAATCTTTTCAAAAATACATAAATCCCTTCTTTTTTGAAAAGTATTCCAAAACATTAGGTTTTTAGCATCAAACTTCTTACGTTTTGTTTAAAATCTTGAAGAACTCCAACATTGGGTCTATTTTATTTTCTAGATCTTCTTGTTTTACGAAAACATTGCAGTGCTATGATTATTTAATGTTTTTGGAAAAAATCTTGCTAAATACCTTAAGCAGTGTCTTTCTGCAACATTTACAAAACCAATTTGGAAATAAATGTAATACAAACGTTATTTTTATTGTCATTGAAATTTCAGGAGCTTTTTTTTCTTTCTGAAAGTCATTTCTTACATTTTGGACAATAATTTCAAACGGATGAAACAAATACAATGCACCTCATCAAAAAAATACTATGCCACAAATATCTTAAATGCTGTAGATTGAGTTCCTGTTTTGTTTCTTGTTTAGTGATTGATTGTTTGATTGATAGGACCTAAATTGGTGCATTGGTTTTATGTAATGAATCATGTCTCTAACTATAAATTGATTTAGACTTTTGGTCTCAAATACAAATTGTGAGACTGTTTGAAAATCTAGTCTAATTATAATATGTTTGTTGCGCAGAAAAAATTTCTGATCGGAGCAATGGGGACATAGCTCTTGATTCCTACCACCGCTACAAGGTAGCCTGATCTATTTCTTTCCAATCTCTTACAAAAAATTCTTTTTCTCCAGCCTACAGCCCACACAATAACCCTCAATGATCTTCATTTTTTTCGAATGATGGGAGACTGCGTTTATTGCTCTTGTTTAGAAAAGTGTGGAGTTGTAGCGTGTAGGGAAGTAATTTTCAGAGAAATCAATTCAATGTCCAAGTAGTTTCACCCTTCAACCTCTGTTTTTCTCTTATGTTTATAACAAGATGAACTTGCAGGAAGATGTAAACATCATGAAGGAGATGGGCTTGGATGCTTATAGGTTCTCCATCTCTTGGACCAGGATCCTTCCAAGTAAGAGTTTATGATTAAATGACATGGCTGACACACACCGCGCGCGCGCACACACACAAAAACCGACAAGCTTATTATATGTTTGTTATAACTAGAAGAGAAGAGAAAATTAAGGAAGTGAATCTAATTATGCGTAATGTTTTTTTTCCCCATGGTAATCACAGATGGAAATCTTTCTGGGGAATCAACTTGGGTGGTGTTCAACACTACAACAGGCTTATCGATGAGCTCATATCCAATGGTCTTTGTTAATTCCACCATCATAGTATGCAATACACATTTTACCATTGTTATCCCATCTCACACTTTATTTCTCTCACACAAACGTTCAGGCTTGCAACCCTTTGTGACCCTCTTTCATTGGGACACTCCTCAAGGCTTGGAAGATCAGTACGGGGCTTCTTGTCTCCCAAAATAGTGTGAGTAGAACATGCCAAATCTTTTTTCTTTTTTTTTGAGGGTAAGGTGACAAGAGTGCCAGAAAATCTTCAAATTGTAGAAAGTATTGAAGACAACTACTTCTTTTTCTCGGTCTCTAAAATTTTACAGGAAAGACTACAGTGACTATGCTAGAGTTTGCTTCAGTCAGTTTGGGGACAGAGTGAAGCACTGGATCACTGTCAACGAGCCCCATATTTTTGCTAGCACGGCTACGATCTTGGGACATTAGCACCGGGACGGTGTTCCTCTTGGGAGCCTGCAAACTGCAGTGCTGGAGACTCAGCAAGAGAGCCTTACATCGTAGCTCATCACCTGCTATTAGCCCATGCTACCGTAGTAAAGATATATAAAGATGAGTTCCAGTGAAGAGCCAACTAATCTAAAAACTTAACATGCACTGATGAACTAGTCAGAAACTCACTTGGTTTGTTCTCCATTCAGGGATCTCAAAAGGGAGAGCTAGGTATGTCACTGGATACCGATTGGATGATCCCTTATTCTTACTCCAAGGAAAACGATGATGCAACACGAGAGCACTAGATTTTGTTTATGGATGGTGAGTTTTAATCCTCGGCCCCTAGACTATTTGAAATTTTATGAAAGTAATTGGAGTTTGAGCTATATTATTGCATCTTTTATTACTTCGGCAGGTTCATGGACCCTTTAACGCGCGGAGATTACCCTTTAAGCATGAGGCGCTTGTTGGGAGTCGACTTCCAAAATTTACCAAGAAGCAAGCTAGACTGGTCAAAGGGTCATTTGATTTTATTGGGATTAATTACTATTCTGCAAATTATGTTCTAAGTCTTCCAATAAATAACAATGTCAACAAAAGCTACACCACAGACTCCCATACTAATTCAACATGTAAGTCTGTAAAAACTTTACATTTTTGAATAATTTCCATATATTGTCCAATAACTTCTATGTCTAATTTCAAAGTTTATTATGAAAATAATCATATTGTAATCAAATAGATTGCCTAATTCCATGTTTTCTGTTTTCACAGTTGAGCGGAATGGAATCTTCATTGTCCAAGGGTAATGTCATGCTTGATATATATGTATCTTACTAAAGATTTTTCTGACTACCCACAATGTGTATGAGATCATTGCAATTGCATTGATCGTGTCATACTTAAATTAGCTTATGTTATATTGTTTCCATTGTAGGCCGGTTCAACCTGGCTGTATGTCTACCCACAAGGCCTAGAAGATCTCTTGCTTTATACCAAGACCAAGTATAACAGTCCGGTCATCTACATCACAGAAAATGGTACAAGAACAAGCCCCAAGTGTTTTTCTACTCAGTTTTCCTTAATGACTGATGGATTGTTGATTAGAATTTCCTTTGATATCTAGGTGTTTGATGAGGTGAACAATGCATCTTTGTCACTCGAGGAAGCCCTGAAGGATGATGCCAGGATAGACTACTATCACCAACATCTCTATCGTGTCCAAAGCGCTATTAGGTGCGTTTAATATACATTTTTATGTTTACTGTTTAATCAGTAGTTTTCCATTAGTTTCAGGTATGGGGTCTTTTTATTTAAGTTTTAAGAGAACTTCAACCCAAAAAAAGAAACAATTAGGTTTAGCTGGTAGTTCCCCAGTCATTTCTCCATATGTATCAATGTTCTTATGCTAAAATATTATAATGTTTAGGACTGCCACCCAAGGATGCAATTGGGAGATTTAAGGTTGCACATTTTCCTTCATCATGAAAATCTTAACTAGTCAATGAGCAACTCAGTTAATGTTATTTGTTACATGGAGTGCTCTATAGTAAATCTAATATCACAAATTTCTCATTGGATGGATATTTGACAGGAAAGGAGTTGATGTGAGAGGATACTTTGCATGGACACTCTTGGATGACTTTGAATGGATGGCTGGCTACACCGTCCGGTTTGGAATTAACTATATCGACTACAAAAATGATTTGAAGAGATACCCCAAAAGTTCTGCTTTTTGGTTTCGAAAATTCCTCAAAGGATAGGCTTGTCTCAACAAGTCATGTTATGTGGAAGATCATATGTGATAAACTCGTATGTTTAACTACCAAATAAATTTGAAGTGTTCATCTGTTCTTAAAACTAACAACCTTGTTTGTTTCCATTTTATCTCTTGATGAAAATCTCTAGCTTCGGGATTTAAAATAAGCTTTTGTTCATGGCATAATTTTCGCTTCTGCCAGTGCTAATCTTGTGTTGAAGAGGAGATAAAGAAGTCTGTTAGTGGAATACTGGGAGACCAAGGAATTTACAATTGGAAATTCCTCAAGTTGTAGTAATAGGATTCCATAGATAACTATAATACACCCACCAAGAGTAAACCCATCGATACATGAAAGTTGAAAGCCTAAACCTATGTTGTGAATATTAGTGTTTTATACACACTTCAAATGCCAGGGTGCAAGAATAAACGAAAACATAAGGTGTGAACGTAGAAGTATAACCTAAATAGAATGAGAAAGAGCCTTTCCGTGATGACAAGCCAAAGTTAAAGTAAGAAGAGCCTTTTTACAGTTACAATTGAACCTGACAACTCTACTAAATGTTGGGTTAATGAATTTTGTATGTAGGAATTGGAACACTCTATCAAGAGGGAGATCAACCTGTTCTTGTTTAACTTGGTGATTGCTTCTCAAGTTGCTCACTATTGATTCTTCTAGATGCCTTATTGGGTCATTCATGAGATAATCTAGATTCGAAGGGCATTATGTTGGAAGGTAAGTAAAGAAATTGCGAGTGGTCACTGTGTTCTGGCTTGCGATCGTTTGTCCTCCTCTAAGAGCCAAGGAGGCATTGACATTCGAGATCTTTGCATTCTTAACCTTCCCCTGCAATTCTCTATGGACTTCTCTCATTCTTCACAACTATTATTAAAATCATCATCAGTAGAATTTTGGTGAACTTTTGTCAATTAGCATGCCACTTTGTTGTGAGGAATGGCAAAGGAAACAAAGGATTTCAAGCTTGGGTAAAATTTTGTTTGTGTTTTCGGGGTCAAGTTTGGTCAAATTGCAGATTGTGATGTGGTTCTTGGGGTCCTCATCGGTCTATTTACTGGAATTTTTTAAAAATAAATCTATTTCTAATTTATATGTAAATTGTGGTTAATTTTTTATTTATGAAAATTGACCAACTTGGAGCGACATTAGCTTTCACTCTCAGCATGGGAGATTCGACAAATTGATGACTTCTCGGACGAGGAGTTCCACAACCCCGCTTATTAGTATGACGACTTTGGAGATGACGGCCTAACCTACGAAGGCATGGTAGATTCGCTAATCCTAATCCGAATAGGAGAGACGAGTTTCCTGACCCAATAGGAAGGCTAGGATCCCTTACCCTAATCATGGTAGGGACAGAGGATACCGAAATCCTCATGAGTATAGGATAAAGGTGACATCTCCTCTTTTAACGGGAATCTTGATATAGAATCCTTCCTGAATTGAATCTTTAAAGTGGATAAATTCTTTGACATGGCTTATATTCCCATGGAGAATCAAGTCAAATTTGTGGTATACAAACTTAAGGGAGGAGCAGCCGCATGGTGGGATCAATTATAAATATCACAAAAATGTCAAAGAAAGCAACCAGTGATGATATGGAGACGCATGGAGTAACTCCTACAAGATAGATTCCTTTCACCCGATTATCAACAGATCCTCAACAATCAATTTGAGTAATGCAGGCAAGATACGAGAACTGTGACAGCATAACGGAGGAGTTCTATCACCTCGCATCGCAATTTGCCACTAACAGAGGAGCAGCAGACTGTAAAGTGCATCCACGGGGTTAAATTATCCCATTCAGGAGTGTGTGGCCCTCCAAGAGTTATACTCTGTGGATGAAGCCCAAAACAAGGTCATGAAGATTGAAAGGTTGTAGAACAAGGCCTTACCCTTCAAAATGCAGCAGAAAGGATATCTGGTGGCGCACGAACTCAGTAAGGTTCCACATTGAGTGAACGACCTCTAGCCCGTAAAGTGATTGACGCCCTTCCAGCAAACCCGGTGACAACATCTGCCCCCACTACAAAGGACAAGGAGAATATTGTAGGTCACCTAGAGGGGGGGTGAATAAGTGACTAGCTAATCTAATAATGAATAATGCGGAATTAAAAACTATTTAAGCAAACTAAAACTGTTAAGCTAAATACACCAAGTATACCACAAGAGTGTAGCCGAATTCCCGGTGAAGGGCTCTGAACTATCTCCTCAAGATTCTCTAGATTAAGAGTTGAGGTGCCACTATGGCTCTCTTGGTTGAATACAAGTGTGAGCATACAATCCAAGCATATAACAATTAAGCACAAGATATATCAAGCATATAAAGATGAATGCAATATAAGCATGCAAGATATGTAAGCACAAGTGAGAGATAGAGAGCAATCGGAAACACGGGAGATTTGCTTCAAGGTTCGAGCACCCTTACTCTACGTCCCCGCTTTTAACACTATGAAGGATTTTCACTAAAAATGATCCCACAAATCACTCGGTGCTGCAACACCTACAAGGAGTTCACACTAGAACTCTTGGACTCACTAGTCCCCCACTTGTTCCCGCAAGAACAAACACACGCAAGCACACTAGCTTGTCGAGACCGCACCTCTACACCGAGCTCCCACAAGAACTCGAAATAAACACGAACCCGCAAGTTCGCCTCCTCAAATACAAGATGAAATACTTTGGTGATCTCAACACTTTTCTCTCTCTTATAGGATTGATATAGCAATAAAAAGCTCAAGTATGTGTGAGAAAAATTGGATAGATTTGTGGTGAAAAACTCAAGAAATATCTTTTGAAAATCACTCTTGAAAACTCTCCTTTTGATATGGAAGTATTAGCTCTAAAAGAAGTGGAGATAAACACTTAGAGAGGTAGGAAAACTAACTTGAAAACCCACTTGAAATCTTGTTCAAAACATCCCAAAATAGCCCCATATAAATAGGCTCCAAAACTAGCCATAGGGGACAACTCAGCAGGAAATCCTGCTGTCGGTCGACCGCCCGGTCGACCGGCTAACGGTCGAATTTCTGACCGTTGTGCCACCGGTCGACCGCCAGGTCAACCGGGCCGGATCTAGAGAGCAGAGCTCTCTGGTCGGTCGACCGGGGCCAGATCCAGAGAGCAGAGCTCTCTGGATGGTCGACCGCCCGGTCAACCGGCCCACCAGCCAATTGGCCGTGCACGTTTTGTGCACATCGGTCGACCGCCCGGTTCAGTCGACCATCGGTCGACCGCCAGAAGACCTGGTCAGCATTTTCAGGGATTAAAACTTGGTTTTATATTTTCTTATAAAATCCCATAAAATCACTAAAATGTACAAAAATGAGTTCTTTGAAATACTTTGATGTACAAACATGTTTGATTAAAAATCAATACATATTACAAATATTTTGAACTATTTTTGTGATATAGAAATTTTAGCTTTAAATAACAACCATATTTTTCAAAATCAATCTCCAAAATTGAAAAATGATTTTTTCAAAACTTCTCCAAATACAAAAACAAGATATTCTAAACACTTTTGAAGTTTAGTGTGTATGGATATGATCCACTATACATATGAGATAAAATATCTATATTTTTGACAATAAGCTCTAAATAGTTTTGATAGAACACATGTATATTTTGAAGCTTAAAATCAAAACGGTATTTTCTAAAACACATATAAATTTTGTGTGTGTGTATATGAACTTGAGCAATCCACACAACTAATCTATGTTTTACATTTTATCTTAAACAAATCTTGGCACTTACAAAACCCCACACAAATCTTCTTGAAAATTTTCTCTTGAAAATCTTCTTCTCCTTCTTGACTTGGTCCAAACCTTGATCCAATGAGTTAGACTCCTCTTGAGTACTTAATGCGATCTTGATGCGCGAGCTCTTGAATCAACACGTGCTAGCTTTAAAACTTGACTTCGAATCCTTTGTTGAAGCTAAAGACCTACTAAGATCTTGATCAAATATCTGAGACTGAATAAACACAAGATCATTAGTACTATAATTACATGAGTTAATCATCATCAAACTAGAGCGATGGGCCTTTGGGCCAACAAATATATATGTCAAGCCTGGGGTTGGTAAGTGTTACCGGTAGGAGAACCCAGACACAGGTCCAATGAGTACCTGAAGAAGAGGCCCATCACATGGCGGACTATGAGGACGAAGAGGAGTTGCTGATCGAGACTGAGCCGGAAGACTCTGACTTTGTCAAAGAAGAAAGAGAAGCAGCCGCCTGCGTGATCCAGCGGTTGCTGTGCAACCAAAAGAACCCTGACACCACACAAAGGCATCAGATTTTCTACTCAAGGTATTCGGTGAAGAACAAGGTATGCAATCTCATCATCAACAATGACAGCTGTGAAAATATTATCTCTACCGCATTAGTGGACTATTTGAAGTTATAGATGGAGCGAGACTCCCATCTATACACCATTAAATGGATAAAGAAGGGCTCCTGCATAAAGGTAATGAATCTTTGCCAAGTCCCTATTTCAATTGGCAATTTTTATCAAGATTTAGTTACCTGCGATGTTGTTGATTTGGACGCATGTCACATACTATTGGGACGACCATGGCAACATGACGTTGATGCTATCTATCGAGACAAGAGGAACATCTACATGTTCAGTTGGAAAGGCAAGGAATTTCCATGAAGCAATACCTCCACCACCAAAGCTGACTAAAGGAGGAGAGCCAAAGTTCATATCCATATGCAACCGAGGTGAGTTCTTGGTGGAGTCCAGGAGACAGCGCAACGATTTACTTTGGTAGTCAAAGAAGAAGTCGGCCCAGCAATTGAAGTTCTTGAGAAGATGAGGCCGATGCTGGAAGAATTTCAAAGAATAGTTCATGACAAGCTTTCGGACGAACTGCCACTCATGAGAGATATCCAACACCACATTGATCTGATCCCAAAGCAAGTCTACCCAACCTCTCCTAGTACCGGATGAATCCAAAGGAGAGTGAAATTCTAAGAGAGAAGGTCAAAGAGCTGATTCAGAAGGGACACATTAGAGAGAACATGAGTTCATGTGCAATATCGACCCTTTTGACACCAAAGAAGGATGAAAGTTGGTGCATGTGCATGGACAGCCGGGCCATCAACAAGATCACTATCCGAAATCGATTTTGACGCTTCACCTTGATGATATGTTGGATCGATTAGGAGGGTCTTGCATGTTTTCAAAGATTAATTTGAGGAGCGGCTACCATCAGATTCGCATTAGGCCGGGAGATGAATGGAAGTAGGCGTTCAAGACTCCAGAAGGACCGTATGAGTGGTTGGTCACACCTTTTGGACTATCCAATCCATCAAGCACTTTCATGAGGGTGATGAATGAAGTGCTTAAATCTTTCTTTGGCAAGTTTGTGGTTGTCTACTTTGATGACATTCTTATCTACAGTTCTAGTAAGGCCGAGCATCTACAACATCTACGAAAAGTGTTCATCATTCTCCAAGCAAATCAGTTGCACATCAACTTAAAGAAGTGAACCTTCATAACTACAAGCCTGATATTCTTAGAATTTGTCATCAGTTTGCAAGGGATCCATGTGAACGAAGAGAAGTTGAGGGCAATCGGACATTGGCTCGCACCAAAGAGCGCTTCTGAAGTAAGGAGCTTCCATCGTTACTACTGGCGATTCATTTGTAATTTCAGTTCTTAGTAGCGCCTATGACAAACTATTTGAAGAAGAAGAGTCTTTTTTTTTTGAACTGATGAAGCTAAAAGTGCTTTTGCACTCATCAATGAGAAGCTTACAAATGCCCTCGTCTTAGCTTTTCCAAATTACGAGAAGGTTTTTGAGGTAGAACGTGACACTTGCGGAGTAGGTATTGGAGCAGTACTCTCATAGAAAAAGAGACCTATCACCTTCCTCAGTGAAAAGTTTAAAGAGGCACGACAAAAATGGTCTACATATGATCAAGAGTTATATGCAGTGTACTGTTCATTGAAGTTATGGAAGAGCTTTCTTATAGCTAGTGACTTCGTACTGTTTTCGGATCAACAATTACTCCAACACTTAAAGAACCAAAAGCATATAAATAAGATGCATGTAAGGTGGGTATCCTACTTTGAGCAATTCAATTTTGTGATCTGTCACAAATCTCGAGTAGGTAACAAAGTCCTCGATGCTTTGAGTCGAAGAGTTTTGCCGTTGATCTCATTACAAGCAAAATCATTGGGTTCTAATGTTTGAAGGAGCTATATAAAGAGGATGAAGACTTCGCTAAAAACAGGGAATTCATCACGACAACCTGCATAATATTTTTATATCTTAGATAGATTTTTGTCAAAGAAAGCCAGTTATGTGTACTAAGGACTTCTTTGAGGGAGAAAGTTATTAGAGACTTGCATGGAGGCGGGTTTGCAGGATATTTTGGGAGAGATAAGACGATGGAAAGTCTTGGAGAAAGATACTACTAGCCCCAACTGGGCAAAGATGTGACTATAATTGTACAGAGCTGCCCAATGTGTCAAGTCGCTAAAGGCCAAGCTCAAAATATAGGTTTGTATACACCTTTGCCTGTCCTAAAGGATATTTGGGAAGATTTGAGCATAGATTTCGTGTTGGGACTTCCTCGCATACAAAAGGGAGTAGATTTTATCTTCATGATAGTTGATCAATTCTCCAAGATAGCACACTTTATTCCTTGTCAGAAGACATTCGATA
The DNA here is from genome assembly GCA_038442645.1 of Agave tequilana. NCBI lineage: Eukaryota > Viridiplantae > Streptophyta > Magnoliopsida > Asparagales > Asparagaceae > Agave > Agave tequilana. The sequence continues at coordinate 126,053 of JAVJIF010010480.1, read as the reverse complement.
CACCACAGGTGGCCAAATTATTTTTTCAAGAGATAGTGAGACTGCATGGCGTGTCGAGTTTTATTGCTTCAGATCGAGACAACAAGTTCTTGGGAGAATATTGGACTACCCTCTGGAGAAAGTTTGACACATCTTTAAAGTATAGTAGCACAGCACACCCGCAAACTGATGGCCAAACCGAAGTTATTAATCGCAAGGTAACTTATTGAGGAGCATATATAGAGACAAACCAAGACATAGGATAAAGCTCTGCTTCAAGTGGAGTTCGCTTACAACAACATAACCCACAATTCAACGAGTATGCCACCCGTTTTTATTGTCTATATATACCACACCATCTCCTAGACTTAGCTAAATTGTCCATTGGTGAGAAATTTAATAATGCAGTTAGTGCCATGACTGAGCAAGTTATAGGTGTTCAAAAGGAGGTTCGAACAAGATTGGAGAAATCCAATGCAAGATACAAAGCCGATGCTGATAAAAGGAGGAGAGAAAAGGTCCTCAAAGAAGGAGACATGGTGATGGTATATTTGAAAAAAAAAAAAGAATTCTTACGCGAACGTAAAAAAAGTTGAAGCCAAAGAGCAATGGTCTGTTCCAAATCATGAAGAAGATCAATGATAACGCCTTGTAGATCTTTCAAGCGATATGGTGATGTCAAAGACATTTAATATGGCAGATCTCTATGATTATCACCCACCCGAGTAGCTGTATCCAAATAATAACTCGAGGATGAGTTCTTTTAAAAAGAGAGAGGCTGATGTAGGAGGTCAAGGAAGAAGGCAACCAACAGGTAACCTGTCGACAGACCAGAAAACCAGCAGGTAACCTGTCGATAACACCACTTGTCTATCGACAGGTAACTTGACCTGTCAATAGTGAAAGTGCACCTAGAGGGGGGTGAATGGGTGTACAAGCTAATCTAGAGCAAATAATACGGAATTGAAAACTTAATTGCTAACACACTATGTGTAACCAAGAGTTAGTCCGAATTTCCCGTGAAGGGCTCTGGAACTACTTCTCTTGATTCTTCTAGATTAAGAGTGAGGTGCTTTAAAAGCTCTCTTGGTTGTACACAAGTGTGGGCACACAAACAATACCAAGCATGTGTATGAATATGAATGATGTAAATCATGCAAGATATATAGAGAGATAGAGTTGGGAGAGAAAGATCCAAACGCAAACACAAAGATATGCTTCGAGGTTCGAGCCACTGCTCTACGTCTCCACCTTCACACAGAAAGATTTTCACTATATCCACACAGGACCTTCTACAAAGGGACCTCCACCGAGGAATTACAACTTAACACTGAGAGTACACAACTTCTCTCTCAAACACAATCATCTCTGCACAAGAGGAAGGCACAAAGCCAAAGCAGAGAAAAAGGTTTACAACTTGGTGATCCTATGATCACAAACTCTCTTAGTGATCTCAAAGGATCACAAATAATTTTTTCACAAAACAAAGATCCTAAAGATAGGACTAGAATTGATTGGCTCAAGTATGTGAGAAATCAAAGTGTTTGGAAATAAAACAACAAAGAAAATACTTGAGAAAAAAATTCTTGATTGATATATAAAATGAAGAACAAAATAGAATTCACAAAGACTTGATTTTTTTATTTGATTTTCAAAACTTTGAAAACAAATAAAGATAGAGAATTTTGGCATAAAAACTCTTTTTAAATTTTGTTAAAAATACTTAAGAAAGTAAGAAAAATTGCTCTCAAAAATCTTGGGAGAAACACCCCAAAGACCCATTTATATGGGGTCTGAAAATATAGCCGTTGGGGTCCAGAATAGGTCATAAGTGACTTGTCGGTCGACCGCCCGGTCGACCGGCCAACAGTCAGATTTCTGACCATTGGGGTTTCCGGTCGACTGCCCTAAGACAATTTGCCTGTCGGTCGATCGCCCAGTCGACCGAGGCCAGAACCAGAGAGTTGGTCTCTCTAGTTGGTCAACCCCACGGTCGACCGGGGCCATTCCAGATAGCAGACTCTCTGGAACGGTTGACCGCCCGGTCGACTGTTAAAGCTGTGCACTTTTGTGCACGTCGGTCGACCAGTCGGTCGACCATTAGCAGCCCAAAAACTAGGCTTATAGGTTAAAATATTTAGTCTTTTAATATCCTATAAAATCTCATAAAATTTCATAAATTCCATAAAAATAAGTTCATATAAATATTTGAAGTGCAAATATGTGTGACTAAAAATCAACATATATTACAAACTATTTGAACTATTTTTTAGGCATGAAAATTAAGCTTTAAACCAAAAATGGTATTTTTCAAAAACCAAACTTCTAAAGGAAAATACGATTTTTCGATACAAATACAAAAATAAAATATTTAAACTCATTTTGAAGCATGATGTGCATGGATAGAAATCAATACACATATGAAGGATATATGGTTATGTTTTTGACAATAAATTCAAAATTAAGTTTGTTTTTAAAACTAAATTTGAAACCATAAACTAGATATACATCAAAGTAAGTTTTTAGACAATATGAACTAAACAATGTATATGAATGAATCCACTATACATATAAACTATGTAAAACTTCTTTTGATTCTATCTATTCATGAAAACCATAAGATATGTTCTTGAAATTTCAAAACGGTTAAACCGAAACCAAAACTAATAAAATTGTGTGTGTATATACTTGAGCATATCAAAACTAATCATCTTTACACAAGAACTATATAAACACAAAACTAAACAAACCGAAGTCGTCTTGTAGAACTCCTTCTCTAAGCCGACTCGATCCAAACTCGATCTAAATGAGCTTGACGCCTTTCGAGTGCTAGATTCGATCTTGACGCGCGAGCTCTTAAATCATCATGTGTTAGCTCCAAACTTGATTTTGAATTCTTTGTTGAAGCTAATCACCTACTAAGGTCTTGATCAATATCTGAAACTTATTGAACACAATATCATTAGAAAACTAACCTTCATAAGTTAGTTATCATCAAAACTAAGGTGAAGGGCCTCTTGGCCAACAGAAAACACCCACAAAAGGCCTGTCGATAGGATTTTACAGTAAGTCTATGGCTTACAGACCTGTCAACAGCTGAAAGGAGCTATCGATAGGCCAATGGAGTATCAACGTATCTTTCTTCATTTAGAGTTATTTTCTGGGTCTGTTTTGGATTCTAATTTATTTTATTTCTTTTTCTTTATTTTAGTTTTCTAGTTAGAAAAATATTCTTCTTTTATTTGCCTATATAAGGCCATTGTATCCTAGGGTTTTAGAATCTACTTTTAATTATGTTTTTCCTCATATTTATTCGTGGATTCGAGTTGTTCTTTTTAGCTCGTGGGTTCGACCGTTCTTACTTGTTGATTCAAGTAGTTACCCCTACCTGGATATCTCTTCAGGATTCGTTAGTGCTAGACAAGATCTAGCCCGCGTCGTTCGTTTTTTTCACTTCCCCCTCTACATCACATAGGCTTAATGAGAAATGTGGGATGAGCCAATATGAGGATAATCCAGTGGAGCCTTGTCCCAATTTGGAGAATTTGGAGGGCCCTTCTTCTTCGAAAGCAGACCAGCTCAAGGAGCGTGATTGGTGAGGAACATTCTGATGAAGAATGCGTAGGGAGCAAGGCTCGATGCAATGAGAATTCCAATTTGGGGATGATCGTTGCTGACTAAATTCTAATTTGAATTTAGTTAGGGGATCAGGTTCCAGGCTGAATTTGAATGGGGAGGTATCTGTTACAGCAGGCATAGGAGAAAGCGGGCAGTTGGACCTGACTCATGGCATTGACGAAATTCGATTTGATGATGAAAACCTGACCCGTTTTGCTAGAGAATGCCTGAAGATTAAAGTGGGTATCAATCTTAAAGGGCTAGAAAAGATAGGAGCTCAGGCGAGTGGGGTAATCTGCAAGCCACCGATGAAATTATCAGTGAGAATTTCATTTTGAATTTGGTAGGCAAGGGGATTCAGAACAGTGTTCCAAATGAATTTGCAAACTTTTTGTGTCTGCTCTCCCTAGCGAGACTGTAACACCCCATTCCCGGAATACATACTCAAATACATGTCCCTTTTTTTGCTCGTATCGTTTTTATTTTTTCACATTTTATTTGGTATTCGACCTGTATTATGTGGACCTCGAGCCGAGAGCCCGACCTATTACCTTTATTTTATTATTATTTTCCCTTTCCTTTCCTTTTTTCTTTTCTTTTCCTTTTCCTTTCTTCTCTTTCTTTCTTTTTCCTTTATTCTTTCTCCTTTGTCTTTTCCTTTCTTTTTTTTTTTCATTTCTTCTCCCTTCCACATTCTTCTCTTTTTTTTCTTTTCTTTTCTCTTTCTCCTCACTCTTTCTCCTCTATCTTTCTCCTTCCATAGCCGGCCCTCTCTCCTCTCTCCTCTTTCTCTCTCCTCTAGTCTCGCTTTCTCCTCCCCTCTCTAAGCCAACCACTTCCCTAGCCGGCATCCCCACTCCCTCTTCTCCTTCTCTTAATAGTCGGCCACCATCCCTACCTCCACTGGTCAACCACTACTAACACCACACCACAATCTCTATCTCCATCTCCACCGTCTCTACCTCCAACCGCCATCGCCACTTTCACTATCACCCCCATCTCCACCACCAGGCCACCTTCACATTCACCTCCTTCACGAATAACCACCACCATCACACACCACTCCACCAACATTATATCAACATCACCACCATCTCCTCCACCCCACCACCCTATCCTTTTACTCTCTACCCGACCATGAATACCACCACCCTTACCACCTCCTACGGCCTCCTCTTCTACGGCCGAACCATTAGCCGGCCAATCCCTTGGCCGGCCAATCCTAGGCCGCCTTCTCTCTCTTTCTCTCTCCCCTTCTTCTTTCTCTCTCCTCTATTCTCTTTTTTTCTCCTTTTTCTCTTTCTCCTTCCTCTTTCTTTCTCTTCCTCTATCTTGTCATCTCTTTCCACCGGAGCTTTGCCGTCATCCATCGCGTCCCGGACATCCACTAGGCAAGTGCTTTTCCTCTCTTAGGTGAATACTAGTTATTTCTGTTTGCAAGTATTATAATTCTGTGAGCGAATGTTGTATTATGTAGCAAATGCTGTAATTGTGTAGTTGATGCCTCTATTTATGTGGTCAAGTGCTTGTACTTGTGTAGGCAAATGTTGTATTTGTGTGGGCGTATATTTGTATTTGTGTGGGCGTATATTTGTATTTGTGTGCACGTATATTTGTATTTGTGTAAGTGATTGTTGTAATTATGCAGGCGAGTGCTGGTATTTATGTAGCCGAATGCATGTATTTGTATAGGCGAGTGCCTTCACTCTAGCCTTCAGGCTTAGCCTCTGGGATTTTCTCCAACATTCAGGCTCAGCCTTTGGGCTTTTCTCAAACCTTCGGGCTCAGCCTTTAGGCTTTACTTCAGTCTTCGGGCCTAACCTTTGATTTTACTAGCTCCGTCGGGCAGGCAAGTTTAGCGCTTAACACTTTACTGCTAAATTTTTTTAGCGTAGCTTCACCTCGTGTGATAGTAAGGTATTCATATGCTTGTTTCCCCGTGTGCATTTGCTTCGTCACGAGCGTGGCTTCCTCACAAGCGTTAGCAAAGTGTTTATATGCTCGCTTTGCCGTATGCGTCTAGCTTCTTTGCGAGCGTGACTTCACCATGTGTATTAGCAAGGCATTCATACGCTTGCTTCGCTACGAGCGTTAGCATCTAAATCTGCACACTAACTTCGCTAGGAGCTAAGCTTCATCGTGTGCTGAGCGTTATGCTGACATGTCCTAACTTCGCTCCACTTAACTATCCCCGCTTTAATATTTAATAGTATAATTAATTATCATTGTTATGATAGTTATGAAGAGTTTGAAATATCTATTTGTACTGTTTTCCTGTAACATGTTACATGATCGGTTAATCACCTGACACATGATTATCAACTTTATGGGAAGTTAACAAATATTATAATATTAAACGCCAAGCAAATCCTGTACATTTGTTTACTTCTATCTCAAATAAGATTCCCCTGTTATAATATTCATGTTAATTCCTGTAAATCGATCATCATGGATATAATTTATAATAATCAGACAACGGGATGGGGTGAAACTGATGGATATCAATATATGTTCATGATTATAATGGTAATACATTATTCCTATTTGCTTAGCTATAGTTCCAGCTCAATATCAAAACATCCTGGGCGTTGTCTCGGGTATGCACAAGGCCTATTGTAAACATAGTTCGTTGATCTCCTATCAGTTTTCAATAACCAATCTCATCTTGCTCATAAGTAGATCTATGTGTGTTGCGACGCCGGGGCACATACCAAAATATATGAGTTAGAAGAGTAATGATAATATAATAATAATCTGATTCCATGTTATGCTGCTTGATTGTGTTTGGTTTATACTTGCATTACTTGTGTACATCACACATGACCAGCTACTTGCATAGCTCCTGTATCACATCACATGGCACTCCTGTTACCTGGACAGGATGGAACATTGTGTGGAGCTAAGTGCTACACAGAGTAAAGTATTACACTACATATATGGTGGAGGTACCTCTAGAGTCTTATATCACATCCTTAATACACCTATTATATACACTGATCAGACTCATTATTCCTGTTACCTGGTACACATCATCTGTGGAACTAAGTGCCACACGGAACAAAGTGTCACGCCACACACGTGGTGGGGGCCACCTCTTGAATTCGTAGGGGCTACTTCTAGAGTCCCACATTGCCTTGTATTGGTATGAACACACCCTCAGTGCACTAGTCCTTCTAACCCATTACATGATGTAATTAACAACCAAGCAATGATCATATCAGGAGCGTGTGTTATTTGGTCATTTCCTCCTTCAGATAATGTTATCCGTATGTCACATTCAGACAAGTCTTGCTGGAGTACGTACTCTAGTACGGACTTTCAGTGGTATGGGACACTGGAAGAGAATGATTACAATAACAGGTGATATTGATTATTATTAATTAAAAGACATTCTCTCCCTTGTGTGATGTCACGTCTGTGCTACTATACTAATTTTCTAATTTACTTGTTTACTAGTTTGTACTTGCATGACTGAATCATGTCAATATGATTTTGTACACATGTGCTTACCTATGCACGTCACCTTGCTTTATTTTACATAATCGTTGGTTGCTTTCTGGCAATATCTAGACTTGCATATTCAGATATCAGAGTGCGCAATGGAAGCATAGTGGTCCCATCCGTGAAAGACCAGTTTTTTTTTGTGATGCAAGCGGTACTAGCCTTCTCTTATCAGGCTCATGAGATTTTCTTTTGTAGCTTGTGAGTATAATTTAAATTGTTCATACTTTGTAAATCATACTTTTCACCTCCTAGTGATGTAATATTCATGTAATATTGGATCTCTGTGATAACTACGTATTTGTACTATTCTGTTGGAATATATAATACTATCGTGCTTACGCACTGTGATTCTTATCTGTACTGATACTTAGCGTACATATGTGAGAGATTTATGCCCTACGTATGTACGTCGCAGTAGCGTTCCCATACCCCCGGGGTGGGGCATTACATGATGGTATTAGAGCTTAGGTTCTTACATCTTCAATACATCCAATCGGGAGATTAATGTGATATAAGTTTGTAGCTAAAGTGCATGAGTCATAGTCATACATTCCAACCACAAGTACAAAGTTATCTATTCCTTTCTTGATATCCATTCTTTGAATCCTGAGATCCTTCCATCTCTTTACTTTTCGGCTCCTTCTTGTCACTCTTTCGACCAACTCAGATATGGAAAGACAAGGAGATCGTGACGATCCTGGTACTTCTTTTGACGGTTTTAGTAAAGTGAGTGACAACCTGATGGGGTTACTCAGGGCATGGTGGAATGTCAACAATAGCTGGAGATATGCTTCCAAGTCCTGGCCATAGCCAGTGACATGGAACATGGTCTTGAAAAAATAACAAGAACCAAATACCAAACAACGCAGTGAAGCGACTGCTCCAACAGGTGGACAAAGGGAACCCAGGCAAATCTATCAGTGCCCTGCAGGCCAAGCGACCATTCTGATTTTCCTCTTAGCAGGTAGTATGCGGGTATTGCCAGAAGCCAAGACACATACGACACAATTGCCGAAGGGTGAACTAGCTGTGTTTAGCATGTGATCTGGTAATCACTCGATAGGTGATTGTCCGTTCAAGATGACAGGGAATACCACACCAGCACTCCCAGCATCACCAGATAAAAAAAGAACCCTGGACTAGTTGTCAGGGGAGCTCCACTTTCTCCCCAGCAGCATGCCTTCGAACAGGCACAAAGAGGAGAAAGAGCTAAAGCAGGTCATAGGAAAGCCAAGCTTACAATCTGGCCGCAGAAGAACCTAGGGTGTCAGATGAAGTAGTGGCAGGAAATGGTGCTCGATACCTATAGCAAGAACCCTAAAGATGGAAAACCGTGACCACTACCTCGACTTTTCGTATCCTGAGTTGGAAATTTCTTTATATCATCTCCACTTTATCATACTGTTATCATCAACCCTAATCTCTTTCGTGTTGGTCTCCTTCCTTATCGAAACTTAAAGGATGAAATTTTTGTGATGTGAGTAGATTGTAACACCCCGTTTCCAAAATACGTACCCAGATATATGTCCCGATTATTTGCTCGTACTGTTCTATTTTTCTCGCATTTTATTTGGTGTTCGACCCTATTCTGTGGACCTCGAGCCCAGCCCGAACCCAGAGCCCAACCCATTACCTTTATTTTATTATTATTTTCCCCTTTTCTTTTTCTTTTCCTTTCCTTTTCCTTTCCTTTCTTTCTTTCTTTTTTCCTTTCTTTTCTTTCCTTTATTCTTCCTTCCACATTATCCTCTTCTCTGCTATTCTTTTCTTTTCTCTTTCCTTTTTCTCTCTCCTTTTCCTATCTCTTTCTTCTCCTCTAGGCAGCCCCCTTTCTCTCCTCCATCCTCTTCCTCTCTCCTACACTCTCTCTTTCTCATTCCCTCTCCAAGCCGTTGGCCACCACTTCCTTAGTTGGCCTCTCACTCCCTCTCCTCCTCCTCCTTATAGCCGACCACCATACCTACACTTTCTCCTCCACTGACCAACCACCACCAACACCACACCACCTTCTCTATTTCCATCTCCACCTCCAACTGCCACCTTTACTTCCACCATCACCACCACCCTCACCACTCTACCACTACTACATCACCATCACCACCATCTCCTCCACTCCACCACCCTATCCCTCTTCTCTCTACTTGGCCACCAACACCACCAACCTCACCACCTCCTGCCGGCCTCCTCTTCAACGATCGTGCTATCTCCCCGACCAACCCCTTGGCTGGCCACTCCTGTTTTCCATTGATTTGGATGCGAGAAAATTTTACAAAAATTGAAGAGAAATTATAAGTAAAAAATGAAATTTACAAGAACTCTCTTCTGAGATTTCTGAAGAAGTGTGCCGGTGGAAGTCTGGTCGGCGCGTGATAACTTTGTTCTGTTGATGATGCGAATAATTGAGTCTTCGGTCTTCTGCTTGGAATTCCTTCTCACCTAGTTCTGAAAATTTCTCCAGAATGGAAGATCTAAGGTATTGGCACCCTGAAAGAGAAATAAAATTCTCTGAAGAATCTTAATCTCTCTAAAAATTTAGCCTGTTTAGCTTACTAAAAGGGAAATTTATAGCTCCAGGGAAATTTATACTGGTTACAGGGAATATCATCTCTTTCTATTTTTAACGCTTGTTTACATGACTAACCTAAGTCTTAGAGTGTAGATGAAGAGGATGATCAGGCATGGGACGATCTTTTCAAGAGTCATGTAGAAAATGTGGGCGACTATCTCAATCTAGAAGGCCCCAAGGGAGAGATGCAAGACATCGGGTGTTCTGGCCGCATTCAAGTGGCCACTTACAGGGACAAGACTGAGGATGTGGAAATCCTCGAGACTTCTGAAGCCCCTACAGAGAACGCCCCTCTCTCGATTGCTTCTACGGAACATACGGACAAGCCGTCTGCTGAAACGGCTTTTACAGAGACGCCTGCTTCCGAGGTTCCTCCTCAAATTGAAGTTTAAGTGACCAAACACACCACCACTGGGAATGCTCTTATTGAATCTACCCAAGGTGAGGCAACTGACTCTGCTGTTACTATCACTACCTCAATCTCTGTAGGTAATAACTGAAATATTTTGAATTCAGCAAACATTTTTCATGTCCATTGCTAACTCTAAAAATTTTACAGAAGCTTTCGCGAAAATTGCTCCTCTAACGATATGAGAACCTGAGCAAGAGGAGGATGTGTTTCACCGACAATTGTCAGCCTAGTACATCAAAGTATGACCTAGTAACATGCCATATCGGGAGACTTGCTGATGACGACGGTCAAAACGGAGTCTGCTCCTTCTGTCCAAATGGCATCAGAACAGGGTGAAAGCCAGCCTGAGCCTGAGCCTGAGACTGAGTCATCTTCAATTTTGCCAGCTCCTTTGGCTTCTTCATCAATAGATTTGGTGGTGGTTTATGAGCCAGTTCGTCAAGAAATAACTTCTGACTTTATATTTCTGACGACTGCTCCTGCGAAGACTCTCTTTCCATTGATTGCCTCAATAGCTTTGACTCCAACCACTCCAGAATCATCTACAATGGTCATGCCTCAGCAGAGTTCTCCTCATCATCATGAATACTACCAATAGTGTTATCATTATTCTGGTTGTTCAGAAATTACACTAACATTTACTGGATATTTTTTAGAGCTATTTGCTGAGCTTGGAAGTCTGCTCTTGGGCCTCCATATATCATCATGGTTATTGTCGGTGTTGACCAACATAATCCTTGTTTGTTCAGAGCTGGTGGCGGCTGAGAAAGCATAGCCTCTGGCTTCTCCTTCATCGTCTGACCATTAGAATAGGCTTCTCAATGGTTCGGCGATATTGTTTTTATGGAAGAGGAGGGCTATTCATAATTATAGGGTAATGCTACCCTGAATTGAATACCTCAGAAGGCACCTTCCGGTTTAATCAGGACCTGACTTAAGCCGAGGCTATAGTTAGAATCTGGAGAACTAAATGAGGGAGTGCGCACACCCAATCTCCCCTTTGTGATCACATAGAATTTCTCCCTCTGTCTATCATATTGACAGAAGCTGCTGCAAGGTGAGGCACCATGGATTTTCTCTTCCCCCGAGACTTAGGCTTTTCAGAAGTCTGGTCTGATAACCGGTCGAATACCGATGGTTGTTTGGAGAAGATGTTGCGAGGATTGGCTCCAGACAACAGTTGACGGAGTGGACTGTCACAAGTTGACACCCCGCTTATCTACACTGAGATAGAAAGATGTGAACTTGCTCTTCAGAGCGGCATTTCCACTTGTTGCTAAAAAATTCCCGCAATTCTATGTTGGTCGGACCCAATTGATCCAACACAAAACTCGGCGAGGCTGAAAATTAGCCCTGATGGGCTGAAAAGTCTTAGGCTTAACCCTAAACTTAGCCTTAGAGACTATTCTTCTGGCTGGAGGCAAAGCTGGGACAACTTCGCCACAAATCTTAGCTTCATGAGACGAAGCTATTTAAGCATTTATTGCTTTAACTTTACTGATGGAAGTGAGCTTAGCACTGTTTAGCAGTGCTTTTCCTTCAAGCGAAGTAACTTCGCTGTCAGCACCAAATGGTGCTTCAACTCTAGCCTCACGACTAAGAATTTTGTAATAGTGACCGAAGCTACCATAGCTTCACTAATAGCACCTTTAGGTGCTTTGCCTTTAGATTCGCGGGAGAAGTGCAGCTGCGCTCTGTGAAGAGCTAAAGTAGTCTCGCAGCTAGAGACTATGCGAGCTTTGCCAGAAGCTGAAATGAGAGATCTTTTAGCCTAGCATGATGTTGAAGTGGATTTTTCAATCCAAATAGCCTTAGAGGCTGATCTAGTTTCGCACACAGCGTAGAGATGCTTGCGTGAAGCTAGTTTAGCCTCTTTTGAGACTGAGTTTGACCTGCAGGTAGCCTCCTTCGTCTCATCAGAGACTTGCATTCGAGCAGTAGCCAGAGGGGACCTGGCCACAGAGATCTTCATGTGCTTGCACACATTGATAGGGCTCAAATTGTCCTCAGAGAGAAATTGTTCGAACTTCTCTTGGTCAAACTGGATGACCAGCATCTCAGCAGTAGATCCAAGGGTCTCATCATCGCATTGCGATACATCTTGTTGTTGAAGAAGATAGTCCCCAGCGGAGTCGCCATTTTGTTTTCTAGTAATTTGAATATAGGAAAACTTTAGAAAAATTGTTACAAGTAAAAAAATGAAATTTACAAGAATTCTCTTTTGAGATTTCTGGAGAAGTGTACCGGTGGAAGTCTGGTCGGTGCGTGACCACTTTGTTCTGGTGACGATGCGAATGATTGAGTCTTCGGTCTTATGCTTGGAATTTCTTCTCGCTTGGTTCCAAAAATTCCTCAAGAATAGAGGATCTAGGTATTGGCACGCTAAAAGAGAAATAGAATTCTCTGAAGAAGCTTGACCTCTCTAAAAATTCAGCCCGTTCAACTCACTAAAATCCACCTAGAATTCAGCAGATTGAATCAATCAGTTTAGTTTCGCATTTGAAGCTCAAATAATTTTCCTGTGAAGCTAAACACAGCTTCAACGAAGCTAGCAGTATGCACGCGAAGTTAAATAGCCAGCTGGCTTGGGGCTCTTACTCCAATCCCCTGATTTTCTCTACTTAATGAGGGATCATGACAATTAACTGCCAAAAGTGATTTCAATCACATTAATCTCGTGCTGAGATTTAAAATGATCAAAATGACCAAAATAGATTTCAACAGAGCTAAGCTTCAGGCGAAGCTAGAAATGAGACTACAGTGGAGCTATGTAAGGAGTCTCAGGCGAAGCTGAGATTGAGCTCTCAATAGAGCTAAAAAGCTTCATGCGAAGCTAGATGAGGAGCCCTCAGTGGAGCTAAAAAAGAGCTTCATGCGAAGCTAAGAGATGAGCCCACAACGGAGCTAAAAGGGCTTCGTGCGAAGTTAGAAATAAGCTTGCAACGAAGCTAAAATTTAGCCCTTGATGGAGCTTGAGTTAGCTTCTCAGGTGAAGCCAGCTCATTTGACTTAAATGAGGCTAAGTGTTGAGCCTACTTAGCCTTTTGAGATTCTTCAGAAAGTAGTACTTAGTTCACTATCTGCTTCACTGGATCAGTAGAGTTCAAGTTACTGGTTTGTCCATCAGGGATGGACAAGTTAAAAATACACCTAGAGGGGGGTAAATAGGTGTAGTTCTAAACTAGGACAAATAATGTTAAATTAAAAATTAATTGCTAACACACTAAGTGTATAACCAAGAGTGAGTCCGAATTTTTCGTTAAGGGCTCTGGAACTACTCCTCATGATTCATCTGAATTAGAGTTGAGGTGCTTTAATAGCTCTCTTAGTTTAATACAAGTGTGGGCACACATACAATATCAAGCATATAAGATATGACAATAAAGATAATGCAAGATATAAGAAGATGAGAGTTGAGAGAAAGAAGATCAATTGCAAACAAGAGGATATATTTTGAGGCTCGAGATACGTCCCCGCCTTCACAAAGAAGGATTTTTACTATGTCCACACAGGACCTTCCATAAAGGGACCTCTACTGAGGAATTCCAACAATACATACTTGGAGTACACAACTTCAACTCTCACACACCACTGCACAAGAGGTAGGGATAAAGCCAAACACAAAGTAAAGAAAAATACAACTTGGTGATCACAAAGATCACAAACAATCTCTTGGTGATCACAAAGGATCACAAAAAAAACACCTCTCACAAACAAGACCCTAGAGGTTAGATTGGCAATGAAGAGCTAAAGTATGTGAGTGCACAAAGCATTTGGAAAAGAAAACACAAAGAAAACACTTAAAAAAATCTTGAATTGATAGAGAAATGAAGAACATGAAACTAGATTCCCAAAAACTTATTTTCTTTTGATTTTCCAAAACTTTGAAAGAAAATATGATATGTGATTTGAAGCTCTAAAATCTGTTTAAAACCTTGCTTGAAAACTCTTAAGAAGATAGGTAATTTTGCTCTCAAAAATCTTATTCAAAACAGACCAAGGGAACCCATATATATAGGATTTCCAAAATATAGCCGTTGGGGTCCAAACAGGTCAGAAATGACCTGTCGGTCGACCGGTTGGTCGACCGACCAACTGTCGAATTGTCGATCGTTGGGGCTGTTGGTCAACCGATCGATCGACAGCCCCAGGTTAAAACCTATCGTTCGACCGCCCGGTCAACCGTAGCCAAAACCAGAGAGCACCCTCTCTGGCTCGGTCGACCAAGCGATTGACTGGGGCCAAATCCAGATAGCAGACTCTCTGGATAGGTCGACTGGCCCTAAGGCCATGGGCCTGTGCTTGTCTTGTGCACATCGTTTGACTGCTCATCGACCAAGCCCTGGTCGGTCGACCGTAGGCAGCCCAAAAACAGGAATTTAAAGATTGAAATTTTGGACTTTGAAACACCTATAAATTCCCATAAAACTCCATAAATTTCACAAAAATAAGTTCATGTAAATATTTGAATTACAAATATGTTTGATCAAAGATCAAGCCATCTTACAAACAATTTGAACTATTTTTGAGGCATGGAAATTAAGTCTAAAACCGAAAACGGTATTTTCCAAAAACTTTAATTTTCAAATGGAAATTCGTTTTCTCCAAAACTTGTGTAAATACAAACAAAAGATATTGAAATACATTTGAAGTATAGAGTGTATGGATAGAATCCAATACACATGTTAAAAGATATATCTATATTTTTGACATTAAATCCAAAATAAGTTTTGATAAAAATAAAACTTAAAACCATAAACTAGAAACATCAAAATAAATTTTCTAAACATATAAAGCATAGATGTATATGGATGAAATCCAATATACATTAAACTATGTAAACTTCTTTTGATGAACTCTATTCATGAAAATGAAAATATGTATTCTTGAAAATCCAAAACACTTAAAATGAAACGGTTAAACTAAAACGAAAACTTTTGAACTTTTGTGTGTGTATACTTGAGCATATTAAAACTAAACTATCCTTACACAAGATCTAAAGACAAAACAAACTTAAACTAAAGTCTTCTTGTCGATCTTCATCTCCAAGACGACTCGATCCAAACACGATCTATGAGCTTGACTCCTCTTGAGTACTAGATGCGATCTTATTGCGCGAGCTCTTGAATCAACACGTGTTAGCTTCCAAACTTGACTTTGAATCTTTTGTTGAAGCTAAACACCTACTAAGATCTTGATCAATATCTTAAACTATATAGACACAAGATCATTAGTAACTTAACTTCATAAGTTAGTCATCATCAAAACTAAGCTGAAAGGCCTTTGGGCTGACAAACTCCCCCATTTTGACAATGATAAAACTTATAAGGCTATATATGCATGGACTAAAGATAAGTTTCACAAAAGCTCCCCCTTAACTCATGCATAGTAATAAAACATATAGATATGCAATGTAAGCTTAGATGCCAATAAACAATAATAAAATATATGCAATAAGAATCACAAAACACATGAATATGAATGTTCAAAGAAGCTCAGATACCAAATAAAAAAACATATAGATTAAGATACCAATGAAATGGATATGCAATAAGAGATTTGGATATCAAAACCACAAACATATGCATATGAATATGCATAAAACATATATATGCATAAATACAAAAAAACATGCATATATAAACTCAAATCTTTCTCCATTTTTTTTATCATTCATAAATAAAGGGTAAAGAAAAACAAACAATATAAATGTATATGCAATATACATTCATGAAAAGGAGAGACGTCAAGTTAGCTCCTCCTTCATATATGCATTACATGGAGTAGGGATGACTAAACCCTAACTCATATATGCATAATATATAATACATAAGCGGAGATGTTAAGCTTCCCCTACACATGTGTATTATATAAAGAAAAGATGTCAAGCTCTTCTTTATATATCACACACATTATGAATCTATATGTAAAGGAGATGTCAAACTCCCTTTGCATATACGCAATACAAGCCAAAACAAATTTTTATACCAATAAAAATATTTTTTTATACCAATTGAAAGAAAAATAATCTTTATACCAATTGATACCAATATAAAGAAATGATGCCAATTGAAAGTAAATTTTAAACAAATTTTTTTAGGTAAACACTAAAATCATTTTGCAATATAGATACTAATTTGAGAACAATACCAATTGAAGATTATTGATACCAATATTGAAAATGTTAATATTTTCTAAAATAAAATATTCATAAAGAGTGAGTAAGATATCAATTGAAAATAAATATAATTGAAAGATAAATACAATTGAAAGATAAATCAAGAATTTTTCTCCCATTTATGAAATACCAATAAAACTAATGCATAAGCTTGTAAAGATACCAATTATCATTAGGAACATGAATCAAGTTTAGCATGAAACAAGTTGTGCTATAAAGAATATGTATGAACATTTTAATCTAGCATAAGAAATCATATATATGTATGTATGATCAATTTAATACCAACTGAAATATGATGCATACATATATAGAAAACATGAGTATAAAAAATGAAATATCATTAAAATCATGTATAACTCATAACTATCCACCCTTATCATGCACATGTTAAAAAGATGTTCAATACGGCACACAATGCATGATTGCCCAACCAGCCGCCCTTATAGGGTAGAAATTTTCAAAAATAATATTTTAAAAAAAATTTTAGTAAAGGTTGAAAACTAGTACGAAATCCTTCAAGTAAGAAATAAAACAAATTTATATTTCATGAAAATATGCTAATTATACGAAAATTGACACTCAAAAAATCTATGAGGCACAAAGATTCTCATAAATCAAAAATCTTGAATAAACAAGATGTAGAGTGCACAAGAATCATGTAATAAACATAATCAAGGAGATAAGACGATGAAGCTCAATCAAAATTCCTTTATCATAAACTTGAAAATCATAAAATTCAATTTTTATCAAAACTATATAAACTTCAAGGTATATATATGTTTTGTCAAAACTAAAGTATACATATTTATCCAAACATGAAATGAGTCCATAAAAATAATATATGGCATGTAATATAAGTAACTCAAGGATAGAACATGTATATCATATAGTTTTGGTCAAAATTTACATATACATGAAGCTAAACATAAAAACATGTAAAAAAATAGAAAATACAAGTATAAATGCAATAATCATCAAAACTAGATTATACAAATATATGTAATAAGTACACATGAACAATAAAGCACTCAAACATAATAATCAAGTGTAGCTCACTACTTGTACAAGTATCAACACAAGTTTTAATAAAAATTACATCTAAACATGTAATCTATATATGACACCCAAAACATCAAAAACAAAAGTGATCATTAGAGTAAATGCAAATGCTATTAACATAAGGATATACACAATAGTTAAACAATTATTGAGAACACAAAAATATGAATGCGAATGAATATGGGTGTATCTCAAATACTATACATGTATATCACAAGGCTAATAAATATTGCATTTAACATAATGAGCATGCTAAAAATCATCAATGAAAGCATATAAACATAAATAAGGAGTTAGAAATAGTTACCAAAACTAATTGAACTAGTCTCTAGGTCTTCAAACCATGGTGGTTCCCCACTAAACCTTCTTGATAGCGATGCATCCAAAGTTATGTCCAATGAGCTCAAACGCATCCACCACCAAGGCACCAACACTGTAACGTCTTGTGAGAGCCCATACCTATATGAAATGAGATAGGGATCAATTTTGGTACCCAAACTTTTTTGGGACCATAGGGATTAACACCTTTCCTAACCCAAATATTTTTACTTGCAAAATTTAAAGCATTTAATATATCATAACAAATTTTTGCAAGGTGTCACGTACGACCACAATGTGTACAAGTGATTGACAAGGGAAAATTATTGAAAATAAAGTCAAGAGTTAGAGTTAGAAAATTCTTAGTCTCTTCTCAATGTTACCGCGTAGCAAGGGCTAGACAGGTCAATCCACAGGGAAGGATGCGATGGAAGTTTTTCGGAACGATTTCTCTAACAGTTAGCTTGGAAAAAAAGAGATATTAATTGTAAGAAAGAGATTTAATTAAGTAAAAGAACTTATAGTCCACTAATATCTGCCACAACCAAAGTATTAGTCTAAAAGAGTGAATATCATATTAAATCCATGAAGAATTATCTTCCCTAGAATTTGATTGAGAATCAAGTAAGATGAGTAAAAAAATTGTAAACCCTAATTAGTGTGCAATAATTAAAATTAAACTGTAGTTCATCCTAATTTCTAAGCATAGTGATTGATCACTAATGTTGCATATTTAATGTCACATTTTCATACTGATTTTAGAATAAAAGCCTGCATTGTCCTAATTATTTGTTTGATTTATTTGCAGGCCCAATCCTTAAGGAGATGAAGAGAAATGAGCCCAAAAGCCCACCAGAATTCTGAATTAAATCAGAGTTAATTCGCACACATAAAATCAGGGAAAAATCAAGAGGTTGAAACCGGTTAAGAAGAATCCTCTCAGAATCGATCGGTTAAAGCCAAGAATCCAAGGCTATTTCGTCAGAATCCGGAGCTCAAACGAAGAAACCAACAAAGGATAAAGTCAGAAGAAACTCCCGGGATGACCCACCAACAGGGTGTGGCCATCTGGCCACACCCTGGCCGCAGAATCGCGGCAAAAGCCGCAATTCTGCGGCAATCTTGGGGAGTTACGGGGAGCGTGAACTCCCCCGACCTCCCCGGGATCTTGGTTGTTAGGTTTTTGGCCTATAAAAAGGCATTTTCTGTGCTGAAAGTGGAGGCCAATGCAGATTAGGATTTTAGACTAGTTTTTCCATTTTGTAGTTTAGTTTTTACTTTTATGTAACTTGTAGTAACTTAGGGTAGAAGAAGATTCATGTAAGTAAGAGAGAGGGACTGATGTTGAGAGTGACACCGACGATGTACCCTACTCCTTTCTTTCATTGTCTCACCAAGTAATAAAGGTAAAGGCTTTGTTTGTTTTCTATTCTGCTTTACTTTACATTTGTTTTGCTTTTCGTTTTCCTCTTCTACTTCACCTTGGTTGTATGTGTTGAGTCTACAAGTGAACTCCAAAGCAAGTATACCGATGCTACGTGAGAGCCAGCGATAGTTCATGAAGACGTTCTCCTCTTCCAAGCTCGCATCACTTCGTTCTTCTTATGCTTGACGATATAATGTGCACGGGGACCGAGTTCGAGTTTATGATCTATGCGTTGAACGCCTCCGAAGCAAAAAGGTAGAACTTGCAAAAAGGTTTCCAAGTAAGTCATCACCAAACTAGGTAAGTAATTCTTAACTTTCTTTCTTTTCTTTTATCGCTATAGTATAGATCGCCAACACGATTTCTTTCACCACTTCTTCCCAATCGTTTTCACTCTTTCTTTTCCACTTCATTGTACATTGTCGCTTTCTTTTGTTTTCTGATTTTTCCACCTTCTTCGTCTCTCGCTTTCTTCTAACTCTAATATAACTTTCTTTTTCTTTTCTTAACTTTAAAAATAGAGAAAAACCTTCACTTAGTTTTGATAACGATTTCAATAAAACTGTAATCGCTTCCATCGCAAACCCTCCTTGTGGATCACGACCCGCATTAGCCACTTGCTATAGCGGAAGAATTGAGCACTTGCACATTCTCTTTTTAAGTTCTATAATCTCGTATTTTTTGTGCAGGTTTAGCATCAATCAAATTTTGGCGCCGTTGCCGGGGAGGGTAAAACGGTTTTATTGAAATCTGAATTTTTATTGCAAATTTTTTAGAACTAAACGATTTTTCTTCTCTGTTGCAGGTTACAAGGCAAGCAAAGCAGAAAATTATTATTGCAGTGACATACAAGGGGCCTTGGGCCTCTGCTCTAGAAAGTAGAGACAAAGGGCCCTCTGAATTGCCGCGTTTCCACGGCAAAAGCCGCGGATCCGCGGCAAGGAAGAGTTGACTACTAACAGCTTTTTGCAGGGCTGCTTAGTTTAAAAAAATTCTAGTTTGCTGCAACTTTAATTTTTCTTATATGTCATAACATAAGCCTGCTAATAATCAACAGTAAAATATTTGTTGAAAAGATAAAAAATTGATTAGACATTTGCATTTTAGGCACGTGTCTTTTAATTCCTTTATTTTTTACTGTTGAAGAGTGCTGGAGCAAGGTATGTTTGCATTGCATCTAGAATAGGACTATCTCTTGGTTGATTTATATCGCTTAGAGTGCATCTTATTTATCTTGTACACTTGCACAAAAACTGATCTTAAGGGCACAACCCAATAATAAGATAAGGTGGGGATTTAATTACCCTTCCTTAGCCTAAAAATCAGAATCCAAGCACTCACTAACCCAAGCCTAACTAAAATTGAGTAGACGTTGGCCCTAGGGACATCTCAGACTCAATTAGGAGATTATCCTAAGGGGGAAAAATATTAAAATCTAACTCCTGCAAAATCAGTGTCTAGGAAAGGGATTGAGGGCCGAAAGCCCGAAGGTTGGTGGTTATTTAATTAAGGAACGTCTTTGACGGAAAACCTCCCACCAACCTTGCCCTGACCTGGCTGATTAGCTTGTGGTTAAAGTCTACATTAGACCTCCGTGGACAGTCTAACCAGTTAGGAGTCGTCTAGGTCCTAAGTCTACCCTAACTTAGGCTAGAATTTTTTCTTTTTTGTTTGTTTATTTGTTTGTTTTTCTTTATTTGTATTCTATTGTGTGATATGGACTATAATAATAATTTTTTCAACTACAATAATAATCCATATTACACACCGACTTCATTTTCGGATATTACCAACCCGGCATATCATAATTTTGACCAACCTAGTGTGCCGGGTTGGCCTTATCCGAATCAATATGACCCATACCCCCCATCTAATAACTATAATTTCCATAATGATTTCAACTCTTCACCGAGTCAGTGGGGATTCACCTCCCCCGAGCATAATTCCAACCACCTTGCCCTCCTTCTCCACCCAGTCCACATTATGTTCAAGATTCATACTCAGTTCCACCCGTCCAAAATAGGAAACCATCAATTTTGGAACGGAGTATGCGTGAGTCCAAACACAAATCCCAAAATCTGATGGACTCACAATTTCAATACCACTTCCAAGACAACTCCTCATCTTTTCATCAAAACAATGAACCCATCAATTATGAAAAGATGCTAGAAGCCATGACTCATGCTCAAAATGCTAGAAATCGTGACATAGATATGATGGTCGAATCTCTACGTTCTCACCGTCCTGATGTCACTTACCATTCTGTTAGAGCTAAAGAGTCATGTTGTTTTGGAAATCAAGATTCTATTTCAGAACAACCATTTGAACTTACCCAAACTCCAAATTTTGAAAAAGATATTGACAGTTTGGCAAGTTATTCCTTTCATGAAATAGAACTTGAGAATGAATATGATCTTGAACCCCAACTTAGTGATTCAATTCTTCTTCCTGATTCGATCATGACTCCAGTATCTTCACCTGACTTCAATCTTTTCCCGGAGTCAACATTGGATCCTGTACCAATTCATAAAGAAATTGAATCACCCATCTTCAGGATCATGTTGAACTTGACCAACTTTACAATTTTGAAAATCCCATGAATAAATTGGCAAGTTCTCCATTTTTTGATATTGAACTCAATGAGATATGTGACCTAGATTCTCACATATGTGATCCAGTTCAACTTTCTGAATCAATATTGACTCCTGTTTTATTACCAAACTTGAGTAATATTTTAGAGTCAGTTTTGATTCCTCCACCTATCATTTCTGAACTGGAATCACCCACATTAGGTCACATTCCATTGTTGGAAAATACATGTGGACTGGAGTTTCAATTTCTTGACTTGGACCCAATTTCTGAACCTATTTCGACTCCTGAACCTTTACTTGACTTAAGTCACCTTCCTGAGTCGGTATTAGTTCCTGTCCTTCCTAAGTCCAAGTCAACTGTTCTATCATTTCATACTCCATTCTGGGACGAGGCGGTTGACAAATTTGACTCCGAAATCAATTATGGAATTTGGAAATTAGATGGGGTAAAATTTTTAATAAAACTTCTTAATGGAGTTATCTTTTTAGTGGGTTATATTAAAGATATTTTTGGTGGGTTCCTCCGAGACCCAAGAAAAGTTGATTGGGCCATGTTTCGTGGACCAATCAGACCACCACCGGAACCACCACCTTAAGGTAACCATTTTCCTTCCCTTTCTTCTTTTTCATGCATCTATGCATTAATTCATACATTTAGGACAATGCATGAGATAGGTGTGGGGGAGGGTCTAACATAACTTTTCTTTTTCTTTTAAAAAAAAAATTTAACATTTTTCTTTACTTTTAAAAACTTTTTGAAAAATAGAAACAATATTTTGACTTATTTTTGTAAGAAATTAAGTTAATTTTAAGGAATAGGAAAATCCAAATTAGGATTTCTTATACTTGGTCAAAATTATTTGTTTGATTTTTAGGGTTAGGAAGATAATTTGTCAAAGTAATTTAGTCTTGATCTTTACCTTGATGAAATATGCACATTTCATACACTTACACACTTAGGGTTCAAAAACAAAGATTCTTATGCCTTATAAAAAAATAGAGAAAAAAAATAAACAAATCTAATTATTGATTAGCTAGGTGCTTTGGCCTAAGCAAGCCTTAGTATTTATGCGAAAGATAATTAGATAAGTTTGAGAAAAAAATAAAAAAAAAATGATGAATAAATCTAATTATTGATTAGCTAGGTGCTTTGGCCTAAGCAAGCCTTAGTATTTATGCGAAAGATGATTAGATCCTCTGATTAAGCTGGGTATTTGTGCCTAATAAAGCATAAGTATTCACGCCTAAAAGGGATTCATATAATAAAGTCCTTAGTTTTGTGGCCTTGTTTGCTCGAGTCCTTAAGTCCTAGGGGTGTCTTCTCACCTGGTGCCCTAAGACCGTCTGGTTTGGGAGTCATCGATTAAAGGCTCGTTACATGGGCAGATTAGAAAGCCTAAACTAAGGAATAATACCACCAAAAAAACAAAATATATATATATAAATAAATAAGGCATAAGAGTTGGCGTTAATGAACCCTTAGTCAAAATTTTCACAGTCACAAGGTGCATATGACTTAGGGTAAAGTAATAGACTAGATGAGAAGTACAATTTGACTTCTTACTTTGATTGATAACAAATTTTTGAATAGAGACTAAGTTTAGGAATGAAAAATTTAGTCTTCCTATAACTTATAGATTGCTTAGATCTTACAATCATATTTCAAATATTTTTCTCTTTCAAAATGCTTTTCGAAAATACTAACTCTTTATTTCCCTTTCTTTATGGATTTTGTGGGTGCAATCCGCTGAAAACCCTCACGAGACAAAACTCGTCCTCTAGGGGAAACCTAGAGGTTTAACGGCTTATTGCACATGCTCAGTGCAATCGCGCGACCTGCGAAAGTGGTCTAATAATCCTTAGTATAGTTTAGTTTTTTTGCTCGAGGACGAGCAAAAGATAGGTATGGGGGTGTGATTGATTACTAATATTGCATATTTAATGTCACATTTTCATACTGATTTTAGAATAAAAGCCTGCATTGTCCTAATTATTTGTTTGATTTATTTGCAGGCCCAATCCTTAAGGAGATGAAGAGAAATGAGCCAAAAGCCCACCAGAATTCTGAATTAAATCAGAGTTAATTCGTACACATAAAATTAGAAAAAATCAAGAGGTTAAAACCGATTGAGAAGAATCCTCTCAGAATCGATCGGTTAAAGCCAAGAATCCAAGGCCATTTCGTCAGAATCCGGAGCTCAAACGAAGAAACCAACAAAGGATAAAGTCAGAAGAAACTCCCGGGATGACCCACCAACAGGGTGTGGCCATCTGGCCACACCCTGGCCGCAGAATCGCGGCAAAAGCCGCAATTCTGTGG
Source organism: Agave tequilana (assembly GCA_038442645.1). NCBI lineage: Eukaryota > Viridiplantae > Streptophyta > Magnoliopsida > Asparagales > Asparagaceae > Agave > Agave tequilana. The sequence goes on along the minus strand of JAVJIF010010480.1, from coordinate 102,079 downwards.
CAATCTTGGGGAGTTACGGGGAGCGTGAACTCCCCCGACCTCCCCGGGATCTTGGTTGTTAGGTTTTTGGCCTATAAAAAGGCATTTTCTGTGCTGAAAGTGGAGGCCAATGCAGATTAGGATTTTAGACTAGTTTTTCCATTTTGTAGTTTAGTTTTTACTTTTATGTAACTTGTATGTAACTTAGGGTAGAAGAAGATTCATGTAAGTAAGAGAGAGGGACTGATGTTGAGAGTGACACCGACGATGTACCCTACTCCTTTCTTTCATTGTCTCACCAAGTAATAAAGGTAAAGGCTTTGTTTGTTTTCTATTTTGCTTTACTTTACATTTGTTTTGCTTTTCGTTTTCCTCTTCTACTTCACCTTGGTTGTATGTGTTGAGTCTACAAGTGAACTCCAAAGCAAGTATACCGATGCTACGTGAGAGCCAGCGATAGTTCATGAAGACGTTCTCCTCTTCCAAGCTCGCATCACTTCGTTCTTCTTATGCTTGACGATATAATGTGCACGGGGACCGAGTTCGAGTTTATGATCTATGCGTTGAACGCCTCCGAAGCAAAAAGGTAGAACTTGCAAAAAGGTTTCCAAGTAAGTCATCACCAAACTAGGTAAGTAATTCTTAACTTTCTTTCTTTTCTTTTATCGCTATAGTATAGATCGCCAACACGATTTCTTTCACCACTTCTTCCCAATCGTTTTCACTCTTTCTTTTCCACTTCATTGTACATTGTCGCTTTCTTTTGTTTTCTGATTTTTCCACCTTCTTCGTCTCTCGCTTTCTTCTAACTGTAATATAACTTTTTTTTCTTTTTCTTAACTTTAAAAATAGAGAAAAACCTTCGCTTAGTTTTGATAACGATTTCAATAAAACTGTAATCGCTTCTATCGCAAACCGTCCTTGTGGATCACGACCCGCATTAGCCATTTGCTATAGCGGAAGAATTGAGCACTTGCACATTCTCTTTTTAAGTTCTATAATCTCGTATTTTTTGTGCAGGTTTAGCATCAATCACATAGGATAAGAAAAGTCTTTTTTAAACTAAATATGATGCTATCAAAGTATTTAAATATGAAATATGAATTACTATTAAGAAGTGAAACCCTAAATTAGTTAAACCTAATTATTTATTCATCTTCAAGAATACTAATTTAATCTTAGGGTTTTTACCAAGCATAAATTTCAATCAGTTCACCTTTTAAACTAAACTTAGGTTGATTGGAAGATTAACAAACTATAAGTTTAATTAGTCACTCATATTTTTATTTTTATTTTCAATTTTTATTATGAATGAGAAAAGTTGCATCTAAATCAAAATAAGAAAAACAAATAAGCAAAAGCAGAAAACTAAATTGAATTGAAAAGCAAGAAGAGTAAAAAGAATAAAGAACCTTATTTTATTATATGTTACTGACCAATTACAAAGCTCTTCTGCTTCTTCAACAATCTTCTTCTCCAAATAAAAAAATAATACAAGAAAATTTGAAAAGAAAAGAGGATCTAAAAGAAACCCTAAGCTTGAGCTCTGAGACCTGCCCTTTTCTGTTGCTCTACAAGGGTTTTTATAGGAGATTTGAGATATTGAATCTCAATACAACTCTACCACCGAAACACAGCGCCAGCCCTCGCCAAATTGCCGCGGTAACGCGACTTTTGCCGCGTTTCTGTGGCTAAAGCGTGGCCAATGGCCACGCGCTTTCTCGCGTGGTCTCCTCTATCTGTCCATCTATAAATCTATCCTCAGATCTTAATTTTGGGCTCTGAATTTTGAAATACGATGATCTCTTTAAATGACTTGGAGATCAAGCTATCTCTAAACCGAATCAAATTCAGATTTTCTCCCCTTTATCTTTATCTCGTAGTGCAAGCAACCAGGTTCAAATAGAAGTCAACCTCTGTCTTTAATTAAGATTAGGATCCATCTTCTTCTATCTTTCTCCTCCTTTAGATAAATCCAAATTTAAATGGGATTGAAAAGACGCTTCCTTTATCTTTCCTAATTACTCTTTATTTTCATATTTCTTGTGGGCTTTTGGCTTCTTTTGGGCTTTCTCTTGGGCTTTCTTGGATTTTGGAGGCCTGCACATTACTAAACAATAAATGAATTAAATAGTAATGTTTTATAAAAAAATTAAGTATGAAAATGTGAATGAAAATATGTATTTTTGATGGCCAATCACACCCCTACACCTGTCTTTTTGCTCGTCCTCGAGTAAAAAATAAAAAACTAATTTAACTATCCTAATATCACTTTCGTAGGTGCCATGATTGTACTTAGCATATGCAATAAGCCACTAAACCTCTAGGTTACCCCTAGAAGACGAGTGTTGTCTCGTGAGGGTTCAGTGGATTACACCCACAAAATTCATAAAGAAAGAGAAACAAAATGTTAGTATTTTCGAAAAGCATTTTGAAAAGGAGAGATAATTTTTAAATTATTATTGTAAGAGTTCAAGTAATCCATAAGTTATAGAAAAATTGAAATTTTCATTCCTAAACTTAATCTCTATTCAAAAACTTGTTATCAATTAAGATAAGGAATCAAATTGAATTTCTCATCTAGTCTATTATTTTACCCTAAGTCATATGCATCTTTATGACCGTGAAATTTTGACTAAGGTTTCTTTAACTCTAACTCTTATACCTTATTTTATTTATTTATTTATTTATTATTTATTTATATTTTTTGATGCTATTATTCCTTAGTTCTATTAAGCTTTCTAATCTGCCCATGTAACGAGCCTTTAATTGGTGACTCCCAAACCAGACGGTCTTAAGGCACTGGGTGAAAAAACACCCCAAGGACTTAAGCACTCGAGCAACCAAGGCCAAAAAACTAAAGATTTTATTATATGACCACTTTTAGGCGTGAGTACTTATACTTTATGAGGCACAAATATCCAGCTTAATTAGAGGATTTTTGATATAAATACACACATATATATATATTTTATTTTTATATATAAGGCATAAGAATCTTTGTTTTTGAACCCTAAGTGTGTAAGTGTGTGAAGCATGCATATTTTATCGAGGTAAAAATAAGACTAGATTACTTTTTCAAATTTTCTTCCTAACCCTAGAAATCAAACAAATAGTCTTATTTTGACTAATTATAAGAAATCCTAATTATAATTTTCCTATTCCTTAAAATTGACTTAATTACTTACAAAAGATAAGTCAAAATATTATTTCCTTTTTCAAAAAGTTTTCTTTAAAAAAACTTTAAATTTTTTTTTAACCTATGTTAGTGTGTTAGTAACCCTCCCCCACACCTATTTCATGCATTGTCCTCAATGTATGAATGTAATGTATGAATGCATAAAATAAAGTATACAAAGAGAAAAAAAAATAATAATATACAGATATATGTATAACACATGCATCTCCCTCACCTAGATCTTTTTAGTATTCATCCTCTAACTCGCTTTCCATCATTCCAATAAGTTCTCTTTATAGGGCACAATGGGGAGGTCAATGTTTTCATTTTAGCTCTCTTCCTCCCTAGTTTCATCTTCCTTAAGCTCTACTTTCTCATATATCCACATTCATTATTCAAAAATTGATTACCATCATTTCTTTCAGTTGAAACTTTCTCAGGAATTCTAACTCAGTTCCATACATCTCCTCAAAACTTAGATCAACACTTTCCCCTAGAAGTGTGTAATTAACTAAAATATTCCTAATCGTTTCATCCAAACACAAGAGTTCTTTTTCAAAGAGGTTTTCAAAGGTTAAATCAATCGGAGATTCTTGAATTATATTCTTATGTGATATATTATTGATTGGCTCATTGATAGGAAGACACTCAAATCAAAATTTTTTTTAAAGGGGACTTTAAAATTAGAATCTCCAACATGTGTCTTCTCATTAATATAATCACACTTACCTCAAATAATCCATTAAGAAATAGAGACTTATTCTCTATACCTTCACTTTCTTCTTCAAAATTGTTCGCAATGAAGTTTACCTCAAACGTTTGGTCTTTTATCTTACGAGGTTGTTTTTTTAGGTTGAAGACATTGACCTCTTTAGTCATATCTCCAAAGGTCAACCTCATTGACCCATTCCTATAATTTATGATCGCATTTGTAGTTACAAGGAACGGATGCCCTAAGATAATGGGGGTTTGAGACCTAGGAGTGGATACAGGTTGGGTCTCAAGAACAATAAAATCTACTGGGTAGATAAACTCCCTAACCCGGATAAGGACATCAGTAATTTCTCCTTTGAGAATTTTTACAGACCGGTCAGCTAATTGAATTGTAATTTTAGTCGGACTAGGCTCGCCCAACCCAAGTTGTTGGTAGACTGAGAAAGGGAGTAAGTTGATACTTGCTCCCAGATCAAGAAGTGCATGATTAATTACAATTTGACCTATTGTGCAAGAAATGGTAGGGCAATCGGGATGCCTGTACTTGACAGGGATTTGATTGGATAATAGCTCACTAAAGTTAGTGGCTAGAAAACCTTCTTGGACACATTAGTTTTTCTCTTCTTCGTACACATGTTCTTAAGAAATTCAGCATAGTTAGGGACTTGTTGGATTGCATTAAGAAGAGTTACATTGATTTTGACTTGATTAAAAATCTCACATACCTTATCCATTTGTGCACTTTCTTTGTTTTTAAACCTATTTGCGTAGGGTGCTATAGGTTAGTGCACATTTTCATTTGACTTGTCTTTTTTAGTGTTGTCGGAGTCAAGTTGAGTTGAAATAGGATTAGGAGAGGTGAATGCTTGTTTTGAGCTTGATGGTGCTGATACTTGGTTTTCAACTTGTTTTTCCGATCGCAATGTATGAACCAAATTCATTGGTTCATATAATCCTCTTGAGCTGAGTGAGCTTGACTAGAGTTCCTAGGGTTTGCTACCAGTTGACTAGATAAAGTTCCTTTGGACTTTTCACTTAAGGACCGACTAACTGACTCATTTGGACCTTTAACCTCGATATGGCTTGTCCTGTGTCTTGCATGAAAGATGCAAAAATCTTCTCGAAATCAGTTGAGTTTTTTTTCAAAGTGGGGACCTTGGGAAGCTTGATTGGGAAATGTTTGTTGATAATTGGAAAAATTGGATTGATGGTTGGAAGGTGGGAATTGTTTATTTTCGCTCCATGAGAAATTTGGGTGGTTCCTCCAGCCAGAATTGTACGTTGGAGCGTAGGGATTGTTGGCGGACCTTATGAAGGCTGCATTTATATTTTCGGGCAATATTTGATGAGCTAAAAAAGTGGGACATTCCTCAAACACATGGTTCATGGCTTGATACTAAGTACAGCCCGCCGAAAGTGTTGGGCTGACTTGGTTCACCGAGACTGACTCTTTAGTTTCTAGAGCTTCTAGTCTTCGCATCACAGCAGCTAGTTTAGCTTCGGTAGCTATGTTTGTCTCAATAGAATGGGCACCTCCTTTAGAAGAGTTAGGGTGGGCGTTAGTCCTAAATTTTTTTGGAGTTGGTTCCCATTGGATGGTCTTATCAGCCAAATCTTCATATAATAACCATCCTTCGTCTTCGTTCTTTTTCAAAAATCCTTCTTGACACATGGATTCTAATAGGGTTTTCGTTTGATATTCTAATCCATCATAAAGAGCTTGACAAAGTCGCCATTTCTCTATCCCATGGTGAGGGCATTGGACAAGGAGGTCCTTAAAACGTTGGAAATACTTCCAAAAAGGTTCATTAGCTGTTTGCTTAAACTGCAAGATGCTTTTTCTAATTTGCGCAGTCTTGTGAACGGGATAGAACTTCTTCAAGAAGGCCTTGACAAAATTATCCCATGATGATATGGAACCGATTTCTAGACTGTAGAGCTATTTCTTTGCTAAGTTTTTTAAAAAGAATGAGACAAAACGTAACTTAACAACATCTACTCCTAGGTTGGGTATTTTCATCATTAGACATACTTTCTCAAATTTTCTTATGAAAAAGTATGCATCCTCGGATTCAAATTCATGAAACTTGGGAAGAGTGTTGATGTATTGTGGTTTCAGCTCAAATTGGTTGTCTTTCACATCGGGGAGCTGAATGCAAGATGGAAGAGAGATCCTAAAAGGATAGAACCTCTCTTGCAGTGATGGTGGTTATGCCTGAAAAACACCTAGAGGGGGGTGAATAGGTGTAAGTGCTAATCTAAGAAACTTAATGCAAACTAAGTGCGCTAAATGCGGAAGCTAATGCAAATCTTGCAACACACTTAATACAATCCACCAAGTGTAGCCGAATTCCCCTTGCGAGGCTCTGGACTAACTCCTCTTGATTCCCCTTGAAATGGGTTGAGGTGCTATGTGAAGCTCTTGTTGGATGAGTATAAGTTAGGCACACACACAAGCAATCCAAGCAATGTGCACACACAATCAAGCCAAGCAATAAAGGATATAGCAATATGAAATAATGCAAGGCAACACAAGCAATATGATATGGCAATATGAGTTATGCTCAACACAAGCAAATATGATATGATGATATGAAGTATGATGCTTTGCACAATATAAATGAGAGAGAGTTAGAGAGACAATGGGAGCAATCGCAAACAACGAGATTTGTTTCGAGGTTCGAGCACCTTGCTCTACATCCCCGCCTACACCACCGTGTAGGATTTTCACTATCTCAACTCCCACCGAGGGAACCTCTACCGAAGAGGATTTCTTACAACTCTAGGAGTACCTAACTCCTCTCTCAATACAACCTCCACCGAGGCCAACAACAACCAACAATAACACCTCTACCAAAGAGGCTCACAACCAATCTCAATCACCTCACACTTGAGGGATACAAACCAATCACCCGATCACCTCTACCTAAGAGGGATACAACAAGAATAAGGGTGTACAACTTAGAGGTTACAAACAACAACCTCAAACTCTCTCTTTCTTTCTTTTCCACAAAACAAAGATCCTAATAGTTTAGGATAGTATGATATAGCTCAAGTGTGGAATCAAAGTGTTTTTGGAAACAAGCAACAAAGAAAAACTACTTGGGAAATCTCTTGTATAAGATAGAAAATGAAATACCAAATCAAAATCCCAAAACCTAGTTTTCTTTGATTTTCCAAAAACCCAAAACAAATAAAGATGAGAAGTTTTTCCCTTAAAACTCTTTTGAAAACTCTTTTAAACACTTCAGAAAACTGAAAATTTTTCTCTTAAAAAAAACTTGGCCAAAATCCCCAAAGAGATGGGGTTTATATAGCCCCTATACAAAACTAGCCGTTAGGCTGAGCTGGCAGTCTGACAGACTGCCGGTCGACCGGTCCGGTCGACCGCCAACGGTCAAAAATGTGACCGTTGGGCAATAGTGGTCGACCGGCCCGGTCGACCGAAACATCCTGAGAGCAGAACTCTCATCTCGGTCGACCGGCCCGGTCGACCGTCCCAGAGACTCCAAAACGTGCACAGACTTGTGCACGTCGGTCGACCGTCCCGGTCGACCGGCCTGGTGCGGTCGACCGGTCCGGTCGACCGACTTGGCCTGGCAGTCTGTCCTCAGTTCTGCACAGATACGGGATTTGAAAATAGGTCTTTTCACTCAATAAAAATCCCATAAAATCACAGTAAATCTAAAAAATAGTTTTAATCACAATAAAAATTGTTTTTCTAAAAATATGTTTTTCTAAAACTTGTTTTATCATTCTACTTTGATAACCAAACTTGTGATAAAAATTTCAAGACAATATATCAACATATCAATTCATTTTTGTGTCTTGCCAATTTTATCAAAAACAAAACTTGTATTTTTATCAAACTTGATTTTTCCAAAACATGAATAGGATAGTCAAAATAAGTTTGTCTAGCAAGTTTAAAGCATGTATGTATATCTAGAACATATCTAATATACATAGGTATAAGGTAAACTTGTTTTGATCTATTATTCATGAAAACCAAAAAACAAATCATGAAACGTGTGTGTTTTGTGCACTTGAGCATATCAACTAAACTAAGCTTTATAAATATGGATCTAAAACACAAACTCTAAACTAGATACCTAAGTCTTCTTGACGATCTTCATCTTCAAGTAGACTCGGTCCAAACTCCGTGATTCTCCAAGTGCAAAGGTATGATCTTTAAGCTTTGGCACCGGAATCATCATGAATAGCTTCTAATCATCTTGTTGAAGCTAATCACCAACCTAATATCCTGTTAATGATCTGAAACTTAGAAACACAAGAATATTAGTAAACATAACTACATGAGTGTTGATCATCATCAAAACTAGAGTGGAAGGCCATTGGGCCAACAATCTCCCCCTTTTTGATGATAACAAAACTCATGGAGTTATATATGCATGGATTAAAGATAAGCTTCAAGGAAGCTCCCCTTAACTCATGCATAGGGATAAACAATAAATATATGCAATGAATGTTAAACATGAAACATGCGTATGTATAAACAATAAATGGTTCTAGATATCAAATGGAATATTCAAAACAAAATAAGCTCTAGATACCAATTACAAAGCAAACTCTATATATCAATTAAACTTAATATTCTTGAGATTAAAACATAATATATGCATATAAAACATAAGCATGCATATAAAAAACATGTACCAATCATGCATAAAAGTAATTTGAGTTTTATGTATGCATGTTAAACTCTCAAATAATTCTCCCCCTTTTTGTCAATCATCAACAATGGGGTAAACAATCAAAACCATAGATAAAATGAGGGGTAAAAATCTTTCTCCCCCTTTTTGTCAATCAAAACAATGCAAACAATGTTCTCCCCTTTTTGTCTAAAACAAACAAAATCAATACGGGGTGACTACAAACATGATATCAATTAGAAAATATGTCAATGAAGCATCTTGATACCAATAAACAAGAATCAATATATGTTATATGCTATATACATTCATGAAGAGGAAGACGCTAAGTTAGCTTCCCTACACATATGCATTACATGAAGAAGGGATGACAAGCCCTAACTCACATAACACATATTATGTAATGCATAAGAGGAGATGTGAAGCTCCCCTACACACGTATATCATATAAAGAAGAGTTGTCAAGCTCCTCAATTTATAATATACTCAACATGAATCTATATGTAAGAGAGATGTTAAGCTCTCCTTGCATATAGGAAATACAAATCAAAACTTTGAATATTTTCTTTAAACAAAATTTTGAAAATACCAATTGTAATTAAACATAACAAATTACCAATTGTAAAACAACATAACAAATTTTGAATGTCTAAACACAAATTTTGATACCAATTGTAAGAATATATTTCATTTTGAAAAACATATAAACAAATTTGATGTTGATATCATATGTTCAAAATAACAACTTTTGATCATAAAGAGTGGGAGTACAAATACCAATTGAAATACAAAATCAAATTTTCTCCCCCTTTATGAAAAACAAACTAAAGACATGTATAGTCTTGATAACAATTTAAAAGTAATCAATTTAAATAAAATTGAAACTCAAGCACTAGCATAAACACAAACATATATATGTATGAAAGATAGATACCAATAGAAATTGATATACTTGGAATTTAAAGCATACATACATACAAAACATATATGAGTATACAAGAAGATCAAAATGATACCAATTGAAAGAGTTCAATGATACCAATTGACATAACAATAAGTTCAAGTGTATACATCATATCATCTACCACCCAATCATAATTCAAGTTTTAAAGATTTTCAATTTAGGGCATACATGAACATGATCTCCCATCCTACCGCCCTTAGATGGTAGGGGTTTTCAAAAATAGATTTGAAAAATAAGCTTTATTTGAAATACTCTACCAAATTGAAGAACATCGCAACTAGTTAAATGGAAAACTTGTTAACTAGCACGAAATCCTTCAAGTAAGGAATAAAACAAAATGAAATTCACATGATAATCATCACTCTAACCAATAAAGCATACCTCATGAGAAACAAAACATGAGCAATAGATATGAGTGTACAAATAATATGTGAAGATCATAATCATGAAAAATATTTCATTAAGCTCAATTATTCCTTAAAACATAATTCCATCAAAAACATGAAAAATCATATAAAACTACTTATTTAATCTTCAAGGCATATGTATGTCTAATACAAGCTAAAATATACATACATATCCAAAACTCAACGAGTCCACTAAATGTATATTCATGAAGGCACGTGGCTCAAAAAGATGTATATGTATAAGATTAGTTTGAACTAGATAGACATATACATGAAGTTACATTTTGAACACATGAAAAACATGAAAATCATAATAAGCTAAATTTTCATCAAGGCAATTTTCATTTCAAGGTATATGTATGAATTGTCAACACAAGAAGTATACATACATATCCCTAAACACAATTTGAGTCCATAATATAGATTTGCATGAAAGGCAAATGACTCAAGGGGTATACATGTATATCTTTAAGTTTGGCAATACAAACATATACATGAAGTGAAATAAACAATCATAAAGCAAATTCAAAAATGAGAATACAAGTTTAATATGTATGAATCATCAAAACTAGACTATACTAGCACATCTAATGGGTTCAAATAAGCATTCAATTCCAACTATATATAGATTTATTTGTAGCCCACTCTATGTACAAGTATATAACTAGTCTTAATGAAAACTAACACTTAAACATATATTCAAAACATGAAGCATCAAAAACACATATAAAAATCATCATGATAAAAGTCATCATGGAAAACTAAAACATGATTATTATGTGAATTCACATGTATTAGATTCATGATGTACATTATAGCTCAAACAAAAGTGAGAACACTAATTATGGGTTCATATAAGCATGTGTGTCTCAAATACTATATATGTATGTCAAGGATCTAATAAACATGGAATGAACATACTAATCCATAGACATCAAAAACATGCTACAAACAAAGAATATTAAAAGCATGTAATAAATAATACGGAGTTAGGAATTGTTACCAAAACCTAGAGGGCAACTCTCCTTGTCTCCAAAACTTGGTGGTCCTCTCCACCATCTCTTCCCTTGAAAGTGATGCATCCAATAGATTTCCTTTAAGTACGGAACGCATCCACTCCAAGGTGTCTTCACTCTCACGTCATGTGAGAGCCCACACCTACATCAAAAACAATAGGAGGGGTGGTCTTTGGTACCCACATCTTGTTGGGTCCATGGGGTTAGTCCCTTCTCTAACCCAAACAAACTTCTTGGCTAAATTTTTAACATGTAAACGATCATAGCAAAATTTAGCAAGATGGCCTTTTCGGTCACAATGTGTACATGTGTACACATGAACATACTTGTGTTGATGGTGTCCGTGTGAAGCATGTGTATGCCGTGATGGGTGTGCATGCATAAAAGATGGAACTTGTTTCTTTCGAACCAAGGATTCCAAGCGTGTATGGTTCTTAGCACATTGGCTCATAGTGGAGCCCAAACAATCAACCTTCTTCTTAAGCAAACAAATGTCATCATTAATCTTATAGGAAGAAGTGTGGCATGCAATAGGTGAAGTGTGTGATACTACCCTAGCATGGCAAACATGTGCATCAATCTTATTTTGCAAAACAATATTTTTCTCTAAACATACATTTAAATCATTAGAAATAGAAATGATTTTATTTTTCAAAGCAACATTCTCCTTTAAAACAAAATCAACTTTTGAAGACAAGTTTTCATTTTTCTTTAATATAGCATGGCAATCATTTTTAGATCTTAAAAATTCATTTTCTTTAAGTGCAAGTTCTAATTGAGATCTCAATGAATCCCTTTCATTATAGACCTCAACCTTCTCTTGCAAAACACAATCAAGTTTAGCATGCAAACTTTTATTTTCTTTTTCAATATCTAGACTTTTCTTTTTCAAAATCTTATATTTTTCAATTAACTTTTCACATACTATTGAAAGTTCTTCATTTAGAGCATGGGGATCAACAATATCATTACTAGAAGAACTAGCATCATCATCACTATCATCTATGTGGGGTTCCGAATGTACCTCAAGGGAGTCATTCCCTTGGACCATGAAGCATTGTGAATCGGATTCTCCACTAGATTCCTCTTCTTGGATTGGCAATTGAAGCTTGGAGGTGTTGGTGGTTGTTGTCAACTTGTTCCACACTGCAAAAGCGGAATCAAGATTAGAAACACATAAAAGATAGTCTTTAGGTAAAGTGCTTCTAATGGCCTCTAGGGCATGTGCATTGGCCCTTATATGATTGCAATCACCAAGATAACATCTCTTGGTGGCGGCAAGGAAAACATGCAAACCTAGGGTCTTTAGGTACATGGACATCCTATATTTCCAAACATCAATGTTGGAAGGGTCAAAGCTAGGTGGGGTCATGAAGTCCATGGCAAACTATATGTGTGCAAGCAAACAAATGCAAATGTAGATTAGCAAGCAAATGGATCTCACTCCTAGGATGTTAAGCCTAAGTATCAGGAGCACTAGCTCTGATACCAATTGAAAAACACCTAGAGGGGGGGTGAATAGGTGTAAGTGCTAATCTAAGAAACTTAATGCAAACTAAGTGCGCTAAATGCGGAAGCTAATGCAAATCTTGCAACACACTTAATACAATCCACCAAGTGTAGCCGAATTCCCCTTGCGAGGCTCTGGACTAACTCCTCTTGATTCCCCTTGAAATGGGTTGAGGTGCTATGTGAAGCTCTTGTTGGATGAGTATAAGTTAGGCACACACACAAGCAATCCAAGCAATGTGCACACACAATCAAGCCAAGTAATAAAGGATATAGCAATATGAAATAATGCAAGGCAACACAAGCAATATGATATGGCAATATGAGTTATGCTCAACACAAGCAAATATGATATGATGATATGAAGTATGATGCTTTGCACAATATAAATGAGAGAGAGAGTTAGAGAGACAATGGGAGCAATCGCAAACAACGAGATTTGTTTCGAGGTTCGAGCACCTTGCTCTACATCCCCGCCTACACCACCGTGTAGGATTTCCACTATCTTAACTCCCACCGAGGGAACCTCTACCGAAGAGGATTTCTTACAACTCTAGGAGTACCTAACTCCTCTCTCAATACAACCTCCACCGAGGCCAACAACAACCAACAACAACACCTCTACCAAAGAGGCTCACAACCAATCTCAATCACCTCACACTTGAGGGATACAAACCAATCACCCGATCACCTCTACCTAAGAGGGATACAACAAGAATAAGGGTGTACAACTTAGAGGTTACAAACAACAACCTCAAAACTCTCTCTTTCTTTCTTTTTCCACAAAACAAAGATCCTAATAGTTTAGGATAGTATGATATAGCTCAAGTGTGGAATCAAAGTGTTTTTGGAAACAAGCAACAAAGAAAAACTACTTGGGAAATCTCTTGTATAAGATAGAAAATGAAATACCAAATCAAAATCCCAAAACCTAGTTTTCTTTGATTTTTCAAAAACCCAAAACAAATAAAGATGAGAAGTTTTTGCCCTTAAAACTCTTTGAAAACTCTTTTAAACACTTCAGAAAACTGAAAATTTTTCTCTTAAAAAAACTTGGCCAAAATCTCCAAAGAGATGGGGTTTATATAGCCCCTATACAAAACTAGCCGTTAGGCTGAGCTGGCAGTCTGACAGACTGCCGGTCGACCGGTCCGGTCGACCGCCAACGGTAAAAAATGTGACCGTTGGGCAATAGCAGTCGACCGGCCCGGTCGACCGAAACATCCTGAGAGCAGAACTCTCATCTCGGTCGACCGGCCCGGTCGACCGTCCCAGAGACTCCAAAACGTGCACAGACTTGTGCACGTCGGTCGACCGTCCCGGTCGACCGGCCTGGTGCGGTCGACCGGTCCGGTCGACCGACTTGGCCTGGCAGTCTGTCCTCAGTTCTGCACAGATACGGGATTTGAAAATAGGTCTTTTCACTCAATAAAAATCCCATAAAATCACAGTAAATCTAAAAAATAGTTTTAATCACAATAAAAACTATTTTTCTAAAAATATGTTTTTCTAAAACTTGTTTTATCATTCTACTTTGATAACCAAACTTGTGATAAAAATTTCAAGACAATATATCAACATATCAATTCATTTTGTGTCTTGCCAATTTTATCAAAAACAAAACTTGTATTTTTATCAAACTTGATTTTTCCAAAACATGAATAGGATAGTCAAAATAAGTTTGTCTAGCAAGTTTAAAGCATGTATGTATATCTAGAACATATCTAATATACATAGGTATAAGGTAAACTTGTTTTGATCTATTATTCATGAAAACCAAAAAACAAATCATGAAACGTGTGTGTTTTGTGCACTTGAGCATATCAACTAAACTAAGCTTTACAAATATGGATCTAAAACACAAACTCTAAACTAGATACCTAAGTCTTCTTGACGATCTTCATCTTCAAGTAGACTCGGTCCAAACTCCGTGATTCTCCAAGTGCAAAGGTATGATCTTTAAGCTTTGGCACCGGAATCATCATGAATAGCTTCTAATCATCTTGTTGAAGCTAATCACCAACCTAATATCCTGTTAATGATCTGAAACTTAGAAACACAAGAATATTAGTAAACATAACTACATGAGTGTTGATCATCATCAAAACTAGAGTGGAAGGCCATTGGGCCAACAATGCCATGTGTGAATCGGGTTTTGTTTGGGTGGTGAACTATTCCTAGTTAGTCTAGATGTGATGGGTCTCTCAACCAAGCTGACATGCATAGTTAAACAAGCAAGTTCACCCAATAGGTCAAAAAAAAATCAAAAATCAAAAATCCTAATCTAGGGTAAGCCTGGACCTAGACGAGTCCTAATTTTAGACTGTCTTTAGGAGGTATATTGCCGACCTTAACCACAAGTTAATCGGCCAGGTAGGTGGCAAGATCGGTGGGAGGTATCCGTCAAAGACGAGCATATTTATGCCCAACTACCAACCTTCGGGGTTTCGCCCCTCAATCCATTGCCTTAGACACCGATTTAGTAAGAGTTAATTTCAAACAACTTTCTCCTTCTGTCAATCTTTTAATGAGTCTAAGTTAACCTAAGGCCAACGTCTAGTCAATTTTTATTTTAGCGTTAGGATTGTGAGTGCAACGGAGATAATTTGTGGGTTAAGGAAGGGTAATGACGTCCCCACCTTATCTTGTTTATGGGTTTGCTCTTAAAGTGATTTAGTGCACATGTAAAGTAATAGACAAGAATTCACTCAAAAGTAGTAAATCAGCCAAGGGTGCTTCCTAATCTATATACAATGCGAATGTACCTTGTCGCCAACACTCTTCAACAAAAATTAAGAAATTTAAATAGACACGTGCCTATGATGCAAGAGTCTAAATTTTTTTTAATTAATCAACTAATAGTTAATGTCAATTAGTTAGCAATATGCAGGGTGATCACAGAGAAAAATTATCATAGCAGTAAATAGGACTTTGCAATTTCTAGCAACCTGCAAGAGATCAATTAGTAGTGATCTATTAATGCCGCGAAAACACTGCAATTGCCACGTTTGCGCGGCTGTTTAGTAGGCTCTATTACTCTGCCTTCTAGGGCAGAGGCACAGAGTAGCTATATGTCCTTAGCTACAGCTAGTTTTCCTGTTATCAGATCCTACAAATAGAAAAAAATAATTTGTTTTAAAGAATATCTTACCGTTCCCTCCCCGGCAACGGCACCAAAATTTTGATTGACAAGAGAAAATGTATTGAAAATAAAGTCAAGAGTTAGAGTTAGAAAGTTCTTAGTCTCTTTTCAATATAACCGCGTAGTAAGGGCTAGATAGGTCGATTCACAGGGAAGGATGCGATGGAAGCTTTTCGGAATGATTTTTCTAACAGTTAGCTTGGAAAAAAGAGATATTGATTGTAAGAAAGAGATTTAATTAAGCAAAAAGAATTATAGTTCACTAATCATCTACCACAGCCAAAGTATTAGTCTAAAAGAGTGAACATCATATTGAATCCATGAAGAATTATCTTCCCTAGGGTTTTGATTGAGAATCAAGCAAGATATGTAAAAATATTATAAACCCTAATTAGTGTGCATTAATTTAAATTAAACTTTAGTTCATCTTAATTTCTAAGCATAGTTTAAGAGAAGTCTTTTTTAAACTTAACATGATGCTATCAAGGTATTTAAATATGAACTATGAATAACCACTAAGAAGTGCAACCCTAAATTAGTTAAATCTAATTATTTATTCATCTTCAAGAACACTAACTTAATCTTAGGGTTTTTAACAAGCATAGATTTCAATCAGTTCACCTTTTAAACTAAACTTAGATTGATCGAGAGATTAGCAAACTATAAGTTTAATTAGTTACTCATATTTTTATTTTTATCTTCAATTTTTATTATGAATGAGAAAAGTTGCATCTAAATTAAAAGAAGAAAAATAAATAAGCTAAAGCAGAAAACTAAATTGAATTGAAAAGTAAGAAGTGTAAAAATAATAAAGAACCTTATTTTATTACATGTCACCGACCAATTACAAAGCCCTTCGCTTCTTCAACAATCTTCTTCTCCAAATAAAAAATGAAATAATATAAGAAAATTTGAAAAGAAAAGAGGATCTAAAGGAAACCTTAAGCTTGAGTTCTGAGACCTGCCCTTCTCTGTTGCTCTACAAGAGTTTTTATAGGAGATTTAAGACGTAAAATTTCAGTACAACTCTACCACCGAAACATGGCGCCAGCCTCGCCAGACGTCGCGGAAACGTGAGTTTTGTCGCGTTTCCGCGACAAAAGCGTGGCCAATGGTCACACGCTTTCTCGCGTGGCCTCCTCTGTCCGTCCATCTGGAAATCTATCTCAGATCTTGATTTTGGTCTCTGAATTTTGAAATACGACGATCTCTTTAAATGACTTGGAGACCAAGCTATCTCTAAATCTGAATCAAATTCAGATTTTCTCCCATTTATCTTTATCTTGTAGTGCAAGCAACCAGGTTCAAATAGAAGTCCACCTCTGTCTTTAATTAGGATTAGGATCCATCTTTTTCTATCCTTCTCCTCCTTTAGATAAATCCAAATTTAAATGGGATAGAAAAGATGCTGTCTTTATCTTTCCTAATTACTCTTTATTTTCATATTTCTTGTGGGCTTTTGGCTTCTTTTGGGCTTTCTCTTGGGCTTTCTTGGATCTTGGAGGCCTGCACATTACTAAATAATAAATGAATTAAATAGTAATATTTTATAAAAAAATAAGTATGGAAATGTGAATGAAAATATACATTTTTGATGACCAATCAACAAGTATATATACTAGCATACATAGAATCATGAGTGTGAGTATGATGAGCATGTGTATGCTGTGAAGGGTGTGCATGCATAAATGGAGTGTGTTTCTTGTGAAACATGAATTCCAATCTCTTGTGATTCAAGGCACATTGACTCAAAGTAGTGCCCAAATGATCTACACTCTTCTTCAAAGCATGAATATCATTATCAATAGTGGAAGAAGAAGTAGAGCATGCAATAGAAATACAAGAAGATGAAGCAATGGAAGTGATCGGGGAAAAGCCGTGCACGAAAAGTGTATGTTTTAAAATCACGAGTTAAAAGTGCGTGCTTTGCGTTCCTCGATACTTCCGTTATAGAATGAGGCTAAATGGGGCAAATCCATAAGGACGGGAAGCGATAGAAGCTTTACTAGTCTATTCACGTGCGATTCTTCTATGTTTTAAAGAATGAAAAGAAAAGAAAACAAAGAATGAAAAGAGAAGAGTACAGTGAAACACGAAGAAGTGGGAATATAGAAGAGAAGGTATTTGTGATTTTTGAAATTATTTCTAAAAGAAAGTAAAAATGAAAGAAAACTCATGACTACTAACTACTAATGGCTCCACTAACCATGCTAACGTCTTAGGATAGTTGCCTCATTGGTCATCACTAGCCCTTAGTTCAAGAGCATTTCAAAACATGACCTATAAGATAACTCATCACATCCAAACTCAACAAACAAGTGCAAGCTACACTTAAATCATCAAAACTAAATAAGAGAGCATGGAATAAAGTAATGTTAGTTTGTTAGAGAGTTAGGATGTTAGAACATTAGAACGCATCATCATGAGCCATCAATGGCTCTTGCAAGAGTAAGGCCAAGTAGAGACTATTAGATTCATGTGAATTATCAAGTAAGAAGTTAGAAAGTTAGTGGTTAGTAGTTAGTTGCCATGAGGAAAAAATTAGCTAAACATGTAAAAGGAGTTAGAGAGAAGAAAATAAATAGAGATAAAGAGAGAACTTTTCATAGAGTGTCACCCTCCATTACAAGCACTCTTACTTTCATCCTATGTACTACTCTCTTCTCTATTACATGATCTACAAGAAATGAAAAATATAAAAGAGGAAGAAGAAGAACCAGTAACTTAAACTAAAGAAAGGAAACAATCCTAAAAACTACCCTAAAAACTCTTCTTCCCTGAGCTCTAGAAATCCCAGGTATTTATAAGCAAAAGGGGGCACCAGGGAGAGAGTACGGAGCGCACGTTGATTCGACACACGACTCTGCAGTATGGCCGCGGCCGCATTTTTGCAGCCATACTGTGGCCAAGCGTGCAGCGCCAAAGTCTGCAGGTCATGGCTGCTTTGATGTCAGGGCATGGGCTGCTACTTCCTTATTTTCTGCTCCCTGCAGCAGCAGAATGGGCTTTCAAAGTCAATGCCTCTATTATGATCTAAAAATCACCAAATAAATGAGATTTTGATCTTCTTCTTCATCCCACACCATGAACTTAGGAACATACAAGAAAATCATTATTTAGCAGAATTTTATAAAGAATAAATGTGAAAGTGTGGTATGAAATATGCAATATTGGAGACTAATTACACCCCCACTTATCTTTTGCTTGTCCCGAGCAAAAAGAAAAACTAAAGAAATTATTACACTTTCGCAGGTGACGCGATTACACTAAGCATGTGCAATAAGCAGTTAAACCTTTAAGTTTCTCCTAGAGGAGGAGTTTTACCTCTTAAGGGTTTTTAGCGGATTACAACCACAAAATTCATAACGAAAGAAATCAAATGTTAGTATTTAAAAAAAACACATTTTGAAAGAGAGAAAAGTGTTGAAGTATTTTTGCAAAAAATTTAAGCGATCCAAGGTCATACGTTATCCAGAAATTATTCTTCCTTAAACTAAACCTAAATGCAAAATTTTGTTATAAATTAAATGTAAGAATTTAAAATTGAATCGATTTTTTGATCTTTCATAAAACTCTTAGAAAATATGCACTTTGTGAACTGTGAAGATTTTTGGGATATCGACTCTAACTTTCATGTCATTTATTTATATCAATTTTTTTCTTCCCTTAGTTTTCTTAGGCTTTCTAGCGTTCCCTGGTGTGAGCCTTTAGCCGATTACTCTCAAACCAGATGATTTTAGGGCACCAGATGAGAAAATATCCCTCGATCTGAAGGGCTCGAGTAAACAAGGCTTCAATACTAAAGGGGATTATTTTGTTTTTGTCCACCATTTTAGGCGTGAATAATCACATTTCCTGAGGCATAACTATCCAGCTTCAATAAGTGGTATTATTATCATCATTATATATATATATTATATATATATATATATATATATATATATATATATATATATATATATATATATATATATATATATATATATATATATATATATATAAGGCATTTTCAGTCTTTGTTTCAATCTCAAAAAATTGTGTAAGTGTGAAGTGTATATATCTATGGCAAAAAATTCAAGATCAAATTATCTTTCCAATCTTACTTGCTTATCCTAAAATTTAAACAAGATCTATTATTTTCACTCAGTTTAAGAATTCACAATTTTAGGTCTTACTAATTCCTAAAAAATATATCAAAACTATTTCTCTTATTTCAAAAAGTTTTATAAAAAGAAAAGAAAAGAGTTTTATACAAAAGAAAATTTTAAAAATTTCCTAAAAAGAAGTGTAAAAGAAAGAAAATTTAAAACAACCTACGTTAGTAAACCCCCCCCACACTTATCTCATGCATTGTCCTCAATGCATCGTGAATGTGTATATACATGAAACAAATGGAAAGGAAAGGACTAAGTCCATGACTCTTGGTTTTCATCAATATGACTCTTCATTTTCATCAATATGATTAGAAGTGTTAGAAATAGTCAAAGATTGGATAGGGAGTGGTGAGTCTCCTTTATTCATCTCTCTTTATTTTATATTGTACAATGTTTAATGCAAAAAGGTGTTTTGATTAATTATGTAAGTGTATTAATTCTTATGTGTTTCTTTGCGTGCGGCAAAACCTTGCTCCGAGCCATTTTTCGGCTCTCCGTGGATCGCCGTGGATCACCGTCGGCGAGCGCGAACGCACCCACGCCCTTCACGGCGAGATGCTCTATCCAACGACATCCTCTGCGACCCCCGACGCCTCCGCCGGAGCCTCCGTTGGCACGCCGCAAGTCACCTCGTTGAGTGAGTGTATTCTCCTCCTCCTTTCGATTCTGTTATTATGTGTATTTGATTCATGTCTTAATTATGTTCCCATGTGTATATGTGCATAGAGTAGAGTAGTAATTGTATACTTTGTTGTGTGAGAGAGAGGAGGCACATACATGATTTATGGTGTGAGAGATCAGGCGTTGTAGTGCCTTGATATCTGTTCTGGCAGAGAGATTGGTCGACTTGCCCATATTTATTAGTCGACTAATCCATATCTTAGTCGACTAATACCAGACCCCTAGTCGACTAGTGTAGCTTCTGGAAGATATTGGACTTTCTGTATTTTCCCTGCTGGTCGACTTGACCTCTTCTATAGTCGACTGATAGTTTTAGTAGTCGACTTATACTTTGCCATAGTCGACTAATAGTTGGACCTGGAGCTGTGTGGTTCTCTGTTTCTCTGTCAGTCGACTAGCCTTACCCTTATAGTCGACTTGCCTTGCCCCTAGTCGACTTGGACTACCTTGACTAGTCGACTAATATTTATCTAGTCGACTAGTATCTTTCCTTAGTCGACCAATAGGAGTCTGTCAGCTGTGTAGAGTCACCTTATGGATTGTGGACTTCATCCATGGATTATGTATTGGTTATTGATGAATGTACATGATTTCTAGAGATGGATATTGGTAGTAACGACTTGATCTAGTAGGACTTAGATGTATGTACATATACCGAGTGTTGGGATATAATGACTGATCTTAATAGAAGAGGGAATTGTGAAGACTTGGGAGTCAGAGTTGTATGGTAGAGTGAGAGGAATAGTACTGGACATTGTGATATGTTGGTACACCAATTATTATATCAGATTACTTGTTGTGTATTGACACTAGATGATTATAGAACTATTGGAATCTGAGTTGTTTGTAATGACTTTGGATTGACCTGGGACTTATACTATTTACATTGAATGATGATCAGTAGTTGGACGTGACTTTTTTAGTTGAGTATTGAGGACATATCAGATATGACTCTATTAGTTGAGTTGTGACTTAGATTGATCTTGAGTTGGAGGTTATCTAGAATCTATATTCCTTATATTGAAACCTGACTTGTATTGAGATGAGATTGACGTTGTTGGTATTTGGGATTTGTTTAGATGATATATTGATGATGTTGAGTACCAAGAGTAGATAGTCTAGACCATAAGTTATTTGAGGATGATTCTCTTACTTTGATATGATTCAGTATGCGTTGACTTGTTATTCATTTATTGGTGATGATTTAAGTGATGTTTCATTCTGATATTGATGTGGACTTGTTATGATGTTAGAAACTGGATTAATTCAGTTGGCAGAGATTGAGTTATTGTGATAGTGACCTAGTCGACATCAGTAATCTTGTACTCCGAGTTACCAGATAGCAGTTATCAGTAGATTTGATTATCTTTTGATGATAAGACAGGTGAGAATTAGTTGGATATTAGTGAGCTGAACTTGACTGGTCATGCATGATACCTAACTGATAACTTATTATTCATGTCACTGGGAAATGATTGTTTGACCGTAATCACGGTACAGTCCTATTGTTCATCGTATACACGGTTACCGTTACTGTTCACTGTTACTGATATTGTTCACCGTGTATACGATTACTGATTGACTGTTACTGTACTGTTATTGTTACTGTCACCATATCATCCCAGTGTTCTAGATAATATTGACATTGACTGATTTAACTGAATTGAATGAATAATAATGTAAATGGACAACTTACACCGGGATTGGGAAAATTGATGGAGGAGACAGCGTCTGTATTTTGGGTGGACCTAGGATACAGGTTGCGCAGCCGACTGAGGGTTCCACTACAGGGTTCCTGGGGGATGACTGGCATCCCATCTGTACTGTTACTGTTCCACTGTTTTCACAGTGAGATTACTGTTACTGTTACTGAGTACCTAGCGGTACGGCCTGGTTCAGCGCCAGGAAACTGAGGCTATAGTCCCGGGTATGTACGGGACCCACTTAAAGCATGGATAATGTCTCTTCCACTAATTTCAATAACTTAGGACCCTGATTGACACGTGTGGTAGGCGTAGTATGGGATGCGTCTACTGCATGTGGCAATTGGTGTTCGCTGACATAATAAATGATAATGAACTGTTAATGTATTGTGACTGACATTAATCACCTGACTGTACATTTATATCACTGTGATAGACATATAACTATAACCATGACCGGATTGTATAACAACTAGTGACATGCTAGGTTACACACCATAACGTCAGTTGTTGTTTACAGTTATGTTAGCTGCCTTGTTCTACATACATGTTGTTATTCGGTGTTTATCATATTATTTAGTGCTTTCAGTTATCTGTTATTATTATGTATGCACATTGTTCTTCTGCACGAGCTTTTTCCCTTTTACACACACACTCACTATGGTCGCGTTCTGACGACCCTGGATTTGCACGTCCAGATATTGGACGATTGTTTCTAATGTGCAGGTGTTTGATGAGGCGGTACGCTTTGCGAGGAGCTTGGGTCCTCTTCCTCTGATTCTGGTACTTTTGCATTTTCTGTTCCTGCTATTATTCCTTGATTTTCGCATATCACATTTAGCCTGTTATTCTATCCCTGTTATTTCATGATTCTATCTTTTATCGCTTTCAACTGCCATATCCTTGTCATTATCCATCTGTTATCATGTATATGTATTGTTGCAGTGATTCTAGGATTATTATAGTTCTGAGTTATAGCTTGTTCAGGTTAATTTAGGCTTAGCGTGTATACGTGAGGTATTTTCCTCGTGTATATACGTCGCCGACTCTCGTCGCGACCCCATTCCCACATATTTTGTGAAGCGGGGCGTGACAGGGAGAGTTTTCTTATTCTTACACATGTTTTCCAATTGACTAAGTCTAACTTCTATCATATTGAAAGGCTTTGGAATTGAATCATGGATTCCGTACTCTTTTCTAAGTCGGTATGTTCTTCTTGCTGTGGGACTTGAAAAATAGAGTAAGGATCTTGGATTTAAAAACTTTGACGGGATTTTAAGTTTTCTAGATTTTGAATTCATCACTTGAGTTCCACTAAGGCTTCTATCCTCTGTTCCCAGTCAATTAGTTCTTCTAATGGTTATTCCGGAGAAGGAATATATAAAGCTGAATGTTGGTAAGGTGGTTGACCATATGACTCGGGAGAGTTGTGTCCCCACTGACTATATGAAGAGTGATGATTATTTCAGTCTTATTCATAGTATTGAGACTGGGGTACATGTTGAGTCGGATAAAACCAATCTGACATACTTGGTTGGTTAGAGTTATGAAATGCCGGGTTGGTAATAACCGAGTCAAAAGAGGTCGGAGGGAAGTTTGGATCACTATATGCATTGGAATAATTATAATTGTAATCCATAACACAAAGATGTTAGAAAAAAGTAAAAATAAGCAAACAAACAATCAAACAAAGAATTTTTTTTAAAAACAAGCATATACTAGGGTTGACCTAGACCTAAATGACTTCTAACTGGTTAGACTGTCCACGTGGGGTACACTGTAAAAATCTGACTACAAGTTAATCGGTTAGGTAGGAAAAGACCAATGGGAGGTATCCGTACTGGAGCAATGTGCCTAATTATGCTAAACCACTGTTCTTCAAAGTTTCGCCTTTCAATCTTCAATCTTTGACACCGATTTGACAAGAGTCAAACTCTAACAACTTTCCCCCTTAGGTCAATCTCCTAAATGAGTCCGAGATGTCCCTAGGGGCCGACGTCTAGTAAGTTCTATTTATACTTGGGTTGTGTAAGTGGAGAGGTGATTTTTAGGTTAAGGGAGGGTAATGACTTTTCCACCTTATGTTTTATTGGGATATGCCCTTAAGTTCAATTCGTTCAAGTGTACAACATAGATAAGCATGAACACACAAAGCGAGTAAATCATCTACATATTTGTCCTAAGCTATATGCAATGCAATATGTACACCTCCGTCAAGATCACAACAACACAAGAACAAAATACAGTATATTGGAATTGAAATCGACACATGCCTAAATGCAAATGTCTATACCGATTTAAAGCATCCAATTTACGTATTTTAGTTCTTAATTATTACAGTGCACAGGTAATCTAAATAAAAAATAGCAGCAGAAGGTAGTAATATATAAAGATTTACCCAACCACATAAAAGCAAGTGTGGACTTCTGGAATACTAAAAATTTGACCTGCACACCAAAAATAAACTAGAAAAGTTAACAAAAATGTGAAATCAAACCGTTCCTATCCCCGGCAACGGCGCCAAAATTTGATCAGCGGAAAATCGTGCACGAAAGTGTATGTTTTGAAATCACGAGTTAAAAATGCGTGCTTTGACTTCCTCGATAATTCCGTTATAGCATAGTGGCTAAACGGGTCGAATCCGCAAGGATGGGAAGCGATAGAAGCTTTACTGGTCTATTTACGTGTGTATTAATGGTTCTTCTATGTTTTAAAGAATGAAAAGAAAAGAAAACAAAGAATGAAAGGAGAAGAGTATAGTGAAACACGAAGAAGTGGGAACAAAGAAAAGAAGGTATTTGTGAATTTTGAAATTATTTCTAAAACAAAGTAAAAATGAAAGAAAACTCATGGCTACTAAGTACTAATGGCTCCACTAACCATACTAACTTCTTAGTGATAGTTACCTCACATATATCCTTGGCCATCACTAGTCCTTTGTTCAAGAGCGTTTCAAAACATGACCTATAAGATAACGCATCACATCCAAACTAAACAAACAAGTATAAGTTACACTTAAACCATCAAAACTAAATAAGAGCAAGCATGGAATAAAGTAATGTTAGCATGTTAGAGAGTTAGAATGTTAGAGTGTTAGATCAATGGCTCTTACAAGAGCGAGGCCAAGTAGAGGCTATTAGATTCATGTGGATTATCAAGTAAGAAGCTAGCAAGTTATTGGTTAGTAGTTAGTTGCCATGAGGAAAAAATTAGCTAAACATATAAAAGGAGCTGAAGAAAAAATAAATAGAGATAAAGAGAGAACCTTTCATAGAGTGTCACCCTCCATTACAAGTACTCTTACTTTCATCCTATGTACTACTCTCTTCTCTATTACGTGTCTACAAGAAATAAAAAATACAAAAGAGGAAGAAGAAGAACAACTAACTTAAACAAAAGAAAGGAAACAACCCTAAAAACTACCCTAAAAACTCTTCTTCCCTGAGCTCTGAAAATCTCAGGGTACTTATAGGCAAAAGGGGGCATCAGGGAGAGTGTACGGAGTCGTGCATTGATTCGATGCACGACTCCATAGTATGGCCGCGGAAACGCGGCCATGGCCGTGTTCTACGGCCATACTGTGGTCAGGCGTGCAGCGCTGAAGTCTGCAAGTCATGGCTGCTCTGATGTCAGGATATGGGCTGCTACTTTCTTATTTTCTGCTCCCTGCAGCAGCAGAATGGGCTTCCAAAGTCAATACCTCTCTTAAGATCTAAAAATCACCAAATAAATGAGATTTTTGATCTTCTTCTTCATCTCATACCATGAACCTAGGAACACACAAGAAAATTATTATTTAGCAGAATTGTATAAAAAATAAGTGTGAAAGTGTGGTATGAAATATGCAGTATTGAAGACTAATCAGTATCAATAGTGGAAGAAGAAGAAGAAGTGGAGCACACAATAAAAACATAAGAAGATGGAGGAATGGAAGCATGACAAACATGAGCATCAAAATCATTTTTCAAAAATTTTTTTTCCTTTAAAACAAAATCTAATTCATTTGAGATAAAAGCAATTATATTTTTCAAAGAATCATTTTCTTTTAAAACAAACTCAAGTTTTAAAGATAAAGCATTATTGTTCTTCAAAACAAGATCAAAATTATTTTTATTTTTCAAAATCACATTTTCTCTCAAAATAAGGTCAAGTTGAGTTTTCAATGAATCCCTTTCATTTGAAACCTCAACCTTCTATTGTAAAATCATATCAAGTTTGAAAATAAGTTTTTTCTTCTTCTTTTAATTCAAAACTCTTCTTTTTCAAAAGTTTATATTTTTTTAACAAGTTTTCACAAAATATAGAAAGCTCTTTATTTAAAGCATGGACATCCATCTGCTATCATGATCATCAGAAGAGCTAGCACAATCATCAATATGAGATTCTGAATTTACCTCAAGGGAGTCATTCCCTTGGACTATGTAGCATGCTTCGTCAGACTCATCCATAATAGATTCCTTCTCCAAGACGTTTGTAGTTTGTTCCTTAAGAGAAGTTAATGTATTTCACACTGCAAAAGCAGAACCACAATGAGAAATTAAAGAAAGATGTTCTTTGCTGAATGCGTGCTTAAGTGCATGCAATGCTTGTGTATTTGCCTCTAAGTAATTGTCATTATCAAGATAAGATTTCTTGGTAGTGGCAAAATAAACATGCAATCCTAGGGCTTTGAGGTAAGCACTCATTTTAAACTTTCACATGTCAATGTTGGAAGCATCATACGTGGGTGGAGCAAGAAAATTCATGAGTGTAAACTAATATGTGTGCCAAGCAATTTTAGATTAGCAAATGAGGATCTCACTTCTAGGTGGTTAAACTGAATATCAGGAGTGCTTGCCTGATACCAATTAAAAGTACACCTAGAGGGGGGTGAATAGGTGTAGTGCTAAGCTAGGACAAATAATACGGAACTAAAACTAATTGCTAACACACTAAGTGTATAGCCAAGAGTGAGTCCTAATTTTTCGTGAATGGCTCTGGAACTACTCCTCACGATTTCTCTAAATTATAAGTTAAGGTGCTTTAATAGCTCTCTTGGTTCAATACAAGTGTGCGCACACATATAATATCAAGCATATAAGATATGGTAATAAAGACAATGCAAGACATAAGGAGATGGGAGTTGAGAGAAAGAAGATCAAACATAAACAAAAGGATATGTTTTGACATTCGAGCCACTGCGTTACATCCCCACCTTCACACAGAAAGATTTTCACTATGTCCACACAGAACCTTCCACAAAGGGACCTCCACTGAGGAATTACAACAATATAAACTTGGAGTACATAACTCTAACTCTCTCATACACCTCTACACAAGAGGTAGACGCAAAGCCAAGTAAAAAAAGCAAAGAAAATACAACTTGGTGATCACAAAGATTACAAACAATCTCTTGGTGATCACAAAAGATCACAAACAAAACACCACTCACAAACAAGATCCTAGAGGATAGACTGGCAATGAAGAACTCAAGTATGTGAGTGAACAAAACTTTTCAAAAATAAAACACAAAGAAAACACTTGGAAAAAAACTTTTGAATTGATAGAGAAATGAAGAACAAGAAACTAGATTCTCAAAACTTATTTTCTTTCGATTTTTAAAACTTTGAAGCTCTAAAACTTGTTTAAAAACTTGCTTGAAAACTCTTAAGAAGATAGGTAATTTTGCTCTCAAAAATCTTATTCAAAACAGGCCAAGGGAACCCATATATATAGGATTCCCAAAATATAGCCGTTGGGATCCAGAGCAGGTCAGAATTGACCCGTCGTTCAACCGCCCGGTCGACTAGCCAATGGTCAAATTTTTGACCATTGCAGCTGTTGTCGATCGGTCGGTTGACCACCTCCAGGCTAAAACCTATCGATCAACCGCCCGGTCGACCGTGGCCAAAACCAGAGAGCACCCTCTCTGGCTCGATCGACCGAGCGATCAACCGGGGCCAAATTCAGAGAGCAGACCTCTGGATCGGTCGGCCATGCGGTCGACCGACCTTAAGGCCATGAGCTTGTGCACGTCTTGTGCACATCGGTCGACCGACCGAGCCCTGGTCGGTCGACTGCAGGCAGCCTAAAAACAGGAATTTAAGGATTGAAATCTTTGATTTTGAAACACCTATAAATTCCCATAAAACTCCATAACCACAAAAATATTTGAAGTACAAATATGTTTGATCAAAGATCAAGCCATATTACAAATAATTTGAACTATTTTTGAGGCATGAAAATTAAGTCTTAAACCGAAAACGGTATTTTCCAAAAAAATAAATTTTGAAATGGGAATTCATTTTCTCTAAAGCTTGTATAAATACAAATAAGATATTGAAACACATTTGAAGTATAGAGTGTATGGATAGAATCCAATACACATGGTAAAAGATATATCTATGTTTTTGAATTAAATCCAAAAACAGTTTTAATAAAAACAAAACTTAAAACCATGAATTAGAAACATTAAAATTAGTTTTTCTAAACATATGAAGCATAGATGTATATGGATGAAATTCAATATACATTAAACCATGCAAACTTCTTTTGATGAACTCTATTCATGAAAACAGAAAGATGTATTCTTGAAAATCCAAAATACTTAAAATGAAACGGTAAAACTGAAACGAAAACTTTCAAACTTGTGTGTTTATATACTTGAGCAAATCAAAACAAAACTATCCTTATACAAGATCTAAATACCAAACAAATCTAAACCAAAGTCTTCTTGTCGATTTTCATCTTCAAGATGACTCGATCCAAATGCGATCCATGAGTTTGACTCCTCTTGAGTACTAGATGTGATCTTGACGTGCGAACTCTTGAGTCAATACGTGTTAGCTTCCAAACTTGATTTTGAATCTTTTGTTGAAGCTAAACAACTACTAAGATCTTGATCAATAGCTGAAACTATATAAACACAAGATCATTAGTAACTTCACTTCATAAGTTAGTCATGATTAAAACTAAGGTGAAAGGCCTTTGGGCTAACACAGGTCTTCAGCCTGTCTGTGACTTGTCTTTTAAAAGTGTCGATAAGTTAGACATCATTCGGACTGGTTGCAGAGCTGCCTTAGAGTTTGTCTTTTTTAGAGTGTCAACAACCCCTTCTCTCTTTCTCTCTCTTCTCCTTCCCACCCTCTCCTCTATTCTCTTTCTCTCTTCTCTTTCTCTTTCTTTTTCCTCTTTCCTCTTTCTCTCTCCTTTTCTTTTATCATCTCTCTCTTTAACATGCTTGAGCATTAGCTTTGTCGGAGCTTCACCATTATCCATCGCATCCAGGGCCATCCTTTAGGCAAGTGTGTTTCCTCGATTAGGCGAATACTTATTATTTGTTTTTGCGAGTGTTGTAATTTTGTTGGTGAATGTTGTATTGTCTAGCAAATTCTATAATTATGTAGTTGATGCTTGTATTTATGTGGGCAAGTGATTGTACTAGTGTAGGCGGATGTTTGTATTTGTGTGTGCGTCTATTTGTATTTTTTGTGGGCGAATGTTGTAATTGTATAGGCGAATGCTTGTATTTATGTGGTCGAATGCATGTATTTGTATAGGCGAGTGTCTTCACCCTAGCCTTCGGGCTTCTCCGGGCTTTTCTCCAGCCTTTAGGCTCAGCTTTTGGGTTTTATTTCAGACTTTGGGCTTAACCTTCGGGTTTTACTAGCTCCGCTGGGCAGGCAAGTTTATAGCTAAGCATTTTACCGCTAAATTCGCCCGAGTGTAGCTTTGCCGCGAGCGATTTTAAGGCGTTCATACGCTTGCTTTTTCATGGTATTTAGATTTATCTTGAGTGTGGCTTCGTTACGTGCGTTAGCAAAGTGCTCATACGTTCACTTCGCCATGTGTGTCTAGCTTCGTCGCAAGGGTGGCTTCACCATGTGCGTTAGTAAGATATTCATACGCTTATTTCGCCGCGAGCGTTAGCCTGCCTAGCATGTTAGCGTTAGAGCTGCACGCTAGTTTCGCCAAGAGCCAAGCTCTGCCGTGTCCCGATTATTATGCTGACACGGTCTAGCTTCGCTCTAGCTTAACTGGCCCTGCTTGGATATTTAATAGTATAATTAATTATTATTATTATGACAGTTGTGAAGAGTTTGAAATATCTATTTGTACTATTTTTCTGTAATATGTAACATGACCGGTTAATCACCTGACACATGATTATCACATTTACGAGAACTTAACAAATATTATCTTGTTAAACACCAAGTAAATCTTGTAGTCCTGTTTACTCTTGTCTTAAGTGTACTTCTCCTATTATAATATTCAGTTAATTTCCATGAACCAATCATTATGGACATAATTTGTAAGAATCGGACAACTTACAACGAGATGAGAGAAACTGATGGATATCAATATATGTTCATGATTACAATGGTATATATTATTCCTGTTTGCTTAATGGTAGTTCTTGCTCAATACCAGAACACCTGGGCCGTTGTCTCGAGTATGCACGGGGCCTATTGTAAATGTAGTTCGTTGATTCCTATCAGTTTTTAATAACCAATCTCATCTTACTCATAAGTGGTTGTATGTGTGTTGGGACGCCGGGATACATACCAAGACATATAAGTTAGAGGAGTAGTAATAATAATAATATTAGTAATAATATAGTAATATCTGATTTCAAGTTATGATGCTTGATTGTGATTAGTTTATACTTGCATTACTTGTGTATATGACACCTGACCTGTTACTTGCATAGTTTCTGTATCACATCAAATGGCACTTCTGTTATCTAAACACGGTGGAACGGGGTATGGAGCTAAGTGCCAGACGGAGTAAAGTGCCACACTACACAAGTGGTAGGGGCCACCTCTTGAATCAGTGGGGGCCACCTCTAGTGTCCCACATCGCGTCCTCAATACACCTATTATATACACTGTTATTGATCAGACTCATTATTCCTGTTACCCGGTACACGTCATGTGTGGAATTAAGTGCCAAACGGAACAAAGTGCCATACCACACATGTGGTGGGGGCCACCTCTTGAATTCATGGGAGTCGCCTCTTGAATCCCACATTGCCTGGTATTGGTTTGATGAATACACCCTCAGTGCACTAGTCATTCAGACCCAGTATACGATGTAATTAACAACCTAACAATGATAATATTAGGAGCGTATGTTATTTGGTCACTCCCTCATTTAGATAATGGTATCCGTATATCATTTATCACACACGTGCGTTGCATATTTTCAAATCATATATGCCACATTTCTACATTTTTATTTAAATAAAATTCTGCTATTAATGTATTTTCATGTTTAATGGTGTGTAGGGTAATTAAGGAAGAAAAATGAGAGATAAACAGATTTATCCAATTAAATTCAAAAGTTCAAAAGAAAGGGAATCGATTCAAATCTAAAGGTTCTAAATGCCATCTTATCTGAAGACCGGGTATATCAAATGAGCCAATATCATTCAAAATCTAAAGAGATAAATAGATAGAGAGAAAATCAATGGATGAGATGAAGCAATTTAGACTCGGATTCAACCTG
This sequence comes from Agave tequilana, assembly GCA_038442645.1. Classification (NCBI taxonomy): domain Eukaryota; kingdom Viridiplantae; phylum Streptophyta; class Magnoliopsida; order Asparagales; family Asparagaceae; genus Agave; species Agave tequilana. The sequence goes on along the minus strand of JAVJIF010010480.1, from coordinate 70,476 downwards.
AATATATTTTAATATTTGAATCATAACGTTCTCTATTGAAACTCAAATCTGATGATTCAAGATGATCCAGAAAGAAAACTTAAAGGGCTACAACTCTTACGTTGATTATTGTTTCTAATTCTATTATTTGATAAGTTATATCCAGCAATTAACATGCTAACAAGCTGCAGATCAGAATTGAATATCTATATCAAATTAAGTTTGGAGATAAGGAGAGGATTCAAATTTAGAAATAGCCAACTCCCCTATATTTAGACTCGTTTCTTTATCCATTTTTATCCTATAAATACCCCACACATCAGAGGCAAAAGGACGATGAAGCAGAAAGTAGAATAGATTCTTGTATAGGTTTAACTTAGATTTTTATTTCTTTGTTAATGTAATTTTTTTCTTTATGTAACTGAGAGGAGAGGAGACTTTCATGGAGAATGAGAGAAAGCTTGTAACGCGGGTGACACTGGTTTAGTAAGTCTTTTCTTTCATTGTTATTTGAATCAAATCGAAGTTTTTCTTCTTTCTTCTTGTTTTTTTGTTTTCCTCTTATGTGTTTGCAATATAAGTGAATCCGATAGCCTCGAGACTGCTTCGCCATGGTGATGAACAACCATTCCTTTGTTAGTTTAGCTTGCCCTTTTATTCATAGTGTAGATCAGGACTGGAGAAGATCCTATACGCCATGCTTGATCACCTTCAAAGACTAGGTAAGTCAAGAAACGAATCCAAGGTATATGAGCACTAAAGAGTTAAGTAAGACTTTTTAAGTTTTCTTTCTTTCTTTTAATTTTTAGTTTAGATCACCATCAACTCTCAACTCTATTCACCTTCTCACTTTCTTTGTGTAAATTTATTTTCTATTTTCTCCATCTACTTTAACCTATCACTTTCACAATTTAGCATAACTTATTTTTCTTTTCTTTTAAAGAATAATAGAAGAACTTTAATCATTTTAAGTAATTTAAAAGAGAGCTTACAAAACGCTTCCATCGCTAGTCCCTTCTTGTGGATCACGGCCCGCATAGCTACTTGCTATCGCGGTAGTATTGAGAACTTGCACACTTCTATTATAAAGTTCTGAAATTCTATATTTTCTGTGCAGGTTAAAACTCAATCAATCATGTTTGGATGAGTCCTACTGGAGTACGGACTGCCAGTGGTATGAGACATTGAAAGAGAATGATTACAATAACATGCAATATTGATTATTATTATTATAGTATAATTAAAGTACATTGCTCACTCCTTGTGTGATGTCACATTTGCACTACTATACTAATTTCCTGATTTACTTGTTTACTGGTTTGTACTTGTATGACTGAATCACGTCACTCTGATCCTGTACACGTGTGCTTGTCTGTGCACGCCACTGGGCTTCATTTTACGTACTCATTGGGTTACTTTCTGACAACCCCTGAACCTGCATGTCCAGACCTAGACTGCACTACGAAAGCGTAGTGGACCCGTCTGTAGAAGACCAGGTTTTTCTTGTGGTGCAAGCAGATTCACAGTAGATCTTCCTCGACCAGCCTTCTCTTGTCTGGCTCGCGGGTTTTTCTTTTGTAGCTTTATATTATTTAGACCTTGTAAATCATATTTTTGCTACTGGTGATGTAATATTCATGTAATAATAGATCATACTATGTGATAACTGTGTATTTGTACTGTTCTGTTAGAATGTATGATACCTATTCTATTGGAATATAATACCACCGTGTTTTCGTAGTCTGATTCTTACTTGTATTGATGCTTAATTTACATATGTGAGAGTATTTCCGCCCTACGTATGTACGTCACAGTAGCGTCCCCATACCTGCTGGGGCGAGGTGTTACACGGGCATAGGAACAGAAGCAAGAGAAGAAGAAAAAAGGATTCTAATAAGGACGTAGACGGAGGAGGGTGTTTTTAGAAGAGGGAGAGGATATATGAGGAGGGAGTGGGAGTGAGGTGGACGATTTGTGTAGGGAGTTTTTGACAGATCGGTTTGGGCTGAACTCAGCATCGCTATTTAGGACGCGTAAGCGCCTGGATGAAAAGTGGGTATGTCTTCTAGATGTCTGGAAGTAAGGTGGCCCATTTGCAAGTTTTTCTATTTTTCGGGTGCACTAATTTTGTATTTTTGCATCTTTGTTCCTTCCATTTTGAGATTGTTTCGTTAAATACTTATCAATGAAACGCTGGGGAACTTTCCTGACCTCACGGTCTTTTTCTCAAAAACAATGTCCAGTGAAGTAAAACTAAATAAAACATTACTTATCAAAGTACAATGCCATGATTCCTTGTTTTCTTAGTAACGAGCTTTTAAGGAACCTGGGAATTATATTCTCAAGTTTTTAAACAATATCCAAAAAAAAAAAAAAATTCAACCAACTCAGGAGTGCCGACACTTCAGTTCATTTATAAAGCTTCATTTGAAAAACTAGGGGTGTCAACTGGGACAGGTCGGCCTGACAACCCGCACGGGCACGCCCTTGGTGGTACCTGGGCCAGACTTGGCTCGGGTCCGGCTCCCTCCGCCACCGCCCCTGCGCCGCCACCCACCCTCGGCGGCCTGACAACCCGCACGGGCACGCCTTTGGTGGTACCTGGGCCAGACTTGGCTCGGGTCCGGCTCCCTCCGCCACCGCTGCCCGCCCCTGCGCCACCACCCACCCTCGGCGAGATAAATGTAATTCTTTTTTTTGTTGTAAATCTACAAGTTTGAACCCAAGACCTCAACTCAACTCCACAAGCCTGGTGACCAACAATCCCACACAATACTATCAAATGTGAGAGAGAAATATATTTAATATTTATCAGATGGTTTTTTTTTATTTTTTTAAATATCTCACCCGGGCCGCGAGCCGTACCCGAGATCCAAAATGGAAGCTGGGCCCGGGTCGGGCTGCCGGCGTACACCCCGCCCGGCTGACATCCCTGTACGAAAACTGGGTTTTCTATTTCTTGGTAACATTCTTTGATATGCTGCTCTAAGCATTTCGTTTCATAAAATCTCAACGACAGAATGCCACAATAGTTTCGGGCAACACGCACATTTCCATATTGTGACCGCTCTTTACAAAAGTTAGGATGAACAACAAGAAAAAGGACAAGTAGGTTACACTTTATGAGTCTATGTGTGGCTCTTGGAGAGACAAAACAATCAATTACATATCTATTATTATGTAAGTGTTTACGTGAGGATTAAACAGAACAACAAGAAGATGAACAAACACAAACTTTATCATTACAAATTATATATAAAATATAAAAAAAATATAAAGATTTCTGGCATCATGCAGTGACCATAAATCCAGTTAACTATAAGAGATATGGAGCCTCTTAAACAAGCATTTTGATACTGTTAGTTTTGTCTCCTACGCCCCAAGTCTAGGCCATGTTACAATGGTCTAGGCAGGCATTCATCAATGATGGATGCGATTTCCTCGTGAGCTCAGAAGCTATAAACTTTGGGGTTATTTGTTTGTTTCGAAAAGTGACAGAAAATCTCAAATTTGTCTCTAATATGTGAGCCCCACAATTCTTTCCTTCATAAAATAATCTATTTGTCTGCTATGAAAGATGGGACGCAAGCCTCATTTATCTCAACTTTTAACATTAATGGTGACATGTCAAATTTCAGAGCCAAAAACTCCAAAAATGCTGGAAAATTGACACATGGAAAATTCCACGTCTTTGTTTCCACCGCCCAAACAGACCCGCAAAAGCTTCATCCGTCACAATTGATGAAATCATCAAAACACATGATGCAAGATGCAAGAGATGCTGAGGGCCAATGCACATTAATTTGCCTCAAACAAGAGAGAGAAATGCAAGCACAAATCTACATATTATCACAAAACACGGATCAGAAAAAATTGCCATGCCCCTATCGGAAAGGCACGGCCGGAGTTGGACCACTGTAGGCCTTCAAGCTCCTGACCTGTTTACAAACTCTATCTAACATCCCGAGGAAATCCCTCACGATCACGAATATCCGAAGAGGATTCGCTTCGTCGACCTTGCTCACGTCGCCGTGATAGTACTCCGTGATCTCCCTCACACGAACCACACAAGATCCTCGTCCTCCTCCAGCTCCCTCATCGTTCCCTCGGCGTGACCCAGGAAAGATCTCATGGAATTCACAAAACTCCCGTTTCTTTCACTGTCCGATAGCTCCACCTCAACCAACTGCTTCAGCTGCTTCATTCCTTCTCTGAGGTTCGACACCGAGCTCGCCAGCACATCCAAGTCTACACTCGCCGTCTTCTTGACATTGCAGAGCTCGGTGCTGAGCCCGGAGACGATGTCGAGGCCCGTCACCCTGTACGCCTCTTCTCTTTCCTCAGCCGTCTTGGGCTTGTTCTTCTTGATCGCGCTCTTCTCCATTGCAGCGACGCCTTCAGACCGAATTATCTCCTGGACGACGAAATGCAGCAGGGTAGTCTTGCCATCGGTTCCTTTAACATCTGCCAGTTTTAGAAGCGTGTCGAGCTTGAAAGCTCTTGCACCTCCACGTATCGTGCCAACGTTCATCCGGTTCCCTGTTTTGAGAACTGCTTCGAGCAATCTGAAGAAGAGCCGGCTTGACCTGAGCTCTTCGCAGGCTTCCTGCAAGAACAGCACAAAAATATCAGCAAGTCGAGAAATGAGACTAGCAGAATGTGCAGTATGATTCTTCAGTTCTTGTTACTTCAAGCATTGCGAAGGACTTCTTGAGATGAATGACTTCGTCTTCGAAGGTTTCCCTGAACAGCATGACTTGTATTCTTGAGAACGCGAATGGTATGTTCAGGATCTGCTTGACGAATTTCTCCGCTGAGCCTAGTTCATCTACATCACCTTCATAGTTACAGAGCTTATCTTCTTCTTCCTTTGTCGGCACCATCTTCACCAGTGCTTCCAATTGTTGGGAACTCAAACCTCTACCTAAAATCAATCAAACAAAGCAAGCAAATTACGTTTTACTCGTCAAAGTGATAGAAAAATGGAGCATTTCCCCCCAATCTACCTTGAATCAGAGCCTCACAGACTTGTTCACTAGTTGCATTCAAGGCCTTCAACAAAATGGTAATGTTTTGCAGCCTCTTGTTGTCTAAAACATGCTTGCCAGGTGAAGAGCCCTTGGCCTTTGCTTCTTCAGTTTTGGCCAAACTCTGCGTGTTGTAACCAAACAGCGATTCGATCATTTGCTCATCCAATCTGTTTGGAAACATGAAGTGTATAGTACAAGAAAGAAAAAGGACTAAAAGCTATAAGAAAAGGGGTTGAGCTAATTTACTTACTCGAATGAGCTCGATTTGATTTTGTCCCAAACCATGGAACGGTCTGGGGCGGCTCTCACTTTGTCCCAGTGGAGGGGCTTCAGCTTGGGCAATGGGGTGCCATCTTTACCAACTGGTGTACTTCGCTGAAGTAGGCCCGGTGGCGGTGGAGGGGGATGACTAGAGTTGAATGCGGTCTGAGACGAGGGCGGTATGAGAGGCGGTAGAGGGGGAGGTGGAGGCTTTGGTATGTTGCCGTTGCTAATTGAAGGCATTGAAGGAGGTGGAGGTTTCGGTATGTTTCCATTGCTCTCTGATGGCAACGGAGGTGGCGGCGGCTTTGGAATATTTCCAGTACTCACTAATGGCAATGGAGGAGGCGGCGGCTTCGGAATATTTCCAGTACTCACTAATGGCAATGAAGGAGGTTGAGGTGGTTTGCTCGAATTAGTTGATTTTAGAATGGAAGTGAGGTCTTCATTCGAAAGATCAAGGCCCGCGCATTTTGACAGACTGGTTTCTTGGTCACCATTACAAGGCAATTCATTGATGTGGGATGAAACTGGGGATTGAGATGTTTTATTTCTGAAAATTTGTGAAGATGAGCAAGTTTGCTTGGTCTTTGAAGAAGGGAAATAAGTTATCGTGCATTTGGGCGGACTAGACCCATTTGAACTGTAGGGAGAGCTCTTCCCAGATTCATAACTCAGATTCGATCCAGAAACAACAGAAGCAAGTTCAACCGAAGAAGAACGAGAGTTGCACACTGAATGAAATGACTCGTCGTAATCAGAAGATAAAGAGTCGATGTAAATAATTTCTTCATCCACACAGCTTACAATATCTGATTCGCACTTCTTGGGCTCATCATCATCCAACTTATTAGTACTAGACTCTCTGCCCAAAATTTGTGCTACTGAATTCTTATGGATAATTTCTTCATCTCGACAACTCAAAGTTTCTGATTCAGGTTTCATCACTGGTTCTCCATCATTCGACGGATTGTAACAACTAGACAAGCTCTCGTTTGACAACATATTTTTAGAGTCCTGAGAAGAGCTCTTGACACTAGACTCTATGTCCAAAATTGGTGTTAACGAATTCAAATGAAACAACTCAGGGCCAGGACCAGGATCATAACTCACCTTGTTCCTGCCACTGGAAGACCGGATTCTCTTTCGCCGAGCCCTCTTACAAGCAAGAAAAGCCGCGGCCGAGAATATGACAGCCAAGAGCGATCCAGCGGAGGTCACAACAACAATGATGATGGTGTGAAGCCTAGACTTCCCTCTATGATTTCTTTCTCCATCTTCTGGTTGATTGTGAAGCTTGTGAGGGAACGGAAACCTGTGGTGGATGCGAGGAGTGTGTTGTGCGGGGGCCGGGCCGGGGCTCGATCTTCCTCCATTGGCACCGGAGCAGGAGCAAATGAGTGTGCTGGTTCTCTAGACTTTGAATTGTGAAAGCCAAGTAGAAATCTGAAGCTTGTGAGGACTGCAGAGCCCATTTCTCCACCGGCATTGTTGTCATCTCCTGAGACCACCTCAACCTGAGAGATGGAGAAATAGAAAGTGGAGGTGAGGGTGAGAATGAGGAGGCAAAGGGTGTGTGAAGCTGAACTTGAGCTGATCATGTTTCTTTTTGTTCAGATATCCAGAATGAAGAAGGGAGCATAGCAGCAGGCAACAGAGGGCTTGTTGTTTTAGTGATGAGAGAATTGGTTGGAGGTAGATCCAGTACTGGGGAAAAACAAAAGCTTTAATGCTACTCCAAGGAATCCCTGACTCATGGCAGTTGTGGGTAGTAATGGCCATTGCTTGCTTTGCCTACTCTGCCTCCCATTTCTTCACCTTCCAACCTCTATTTTTTTTCTCCCTTGTGCCTGTTTTAGCTTTGCTTTGTCACTGTTTTAACTCTCTGATTGAACCATGTAAAAATCTTAAGGGGAAAGGTCTCTGTATCTGATTTGGGACCAGTTTGGCCAGATGCTAATTTTAGAACTGAGCTATCAAAAGGAAACAGCTTTCAGATATAGGTGGGATTTTGGATTAAAAGTGCATATCTAGTTAATATCCATACCCAGGTTCAATTTTATTAATAATCCAAGTAACAGAGTTATTTTCCAAAAAATATCAATCCTATATCTGAAAGGCAAAGAAATTTTCCTCAAAAGATGAAAGGCAAAGAAATACATTTACTCTGAGCAAATTATTGAAGTCCTGTCAGTACATCAAAACTCCGAAGTTAAAATGAGGTTTGAAGTATGCAATTGTGCTTGTGCAGCTTTTTTCTAATTAATACGTTAAATTATCAAAAGTATGCATCTATGCAAGGGAAACTTGTATTTGACTCTCCCTCATTATTTTTGGTACAGCATGTACATAGTCACTTCTATTCATCTCATGTCGGCTGAAATTTCATAAGATAACTAAACAGATTTACATATAAATAAAAGTTCAATATTTCACTAGTCTATGAAAATCCTAAAATTTGTAAAAATATCAAAATTATGTGTCGTGTTGACACTTTTGGGGCCCTTTAGTGAGGCTTGCTTGGGGCAAAGAAGGTGGTTGAAAATTTTCCTGGCAAGCATCAATCAATCATGAAGACAGCGAGAGCTACAAGATAACAAAGACAAATATCCGAGGCCTAAAACAAAGGATTCAGAGCATGAGCTTCTACGTACTTTATTGAGAAACTCAAAGTCTAAAATCATTATAAAAGAATCGCTCGTGATTGCTGATTGATTGTCATTTTCCTCGTCTTGGAGCTGTCTTTTCGCTTCTTTTCATAGCCTAAACTCTGGGTTCTGCCTACTTTTGGCGGCCGTCGGTGCGTTTTGCTCCGCAAATTGCGGTGTTGAATAAAGAGTCAGCTGATTTGTTCTTAGCTGGGGATCATCAACTGTGTCTTTGTTCAACTGAACAAGTTCACCAAACGGATGCAGAGAGAGAGAGAGAGAGATAGATGGTTAGGTTGAGAAAGCGATGGAAAAGTTTCTCTTTTGTAACACGATACTAGCAAGGATATCTTTTTTTTATTTTGGTCAAGGTTACAAAGTTAATACTGTATTGGATCCCAAAAACTCGTCGCGATACGATATGTATATCTGTTAGGATTTTTTCTTGTTTTTCAAGAGGAGATGATGGTTCAAAAAAATCCAATCGAGTTAGAAAAGACGATGGCTTGAAGCGGAAGAAGCAAATCAAGGTGAAGCTGTTTCTTTTCAGGCGATTACGAGTTTCCTTTTCAGAAAGAGTATGAATATGATTCAACTTTTATTCAATGATGATTTGTTTTTAAAAATTAAAAAGTTTAGAATACTTCTAAATCAAGGAGATCAACAACTAATAGGATTGATCAAGATTCTTCAAGCGTTCAATGACCAAGATCATCTCATAGTCCAAATAGGAGTTGTATTGTAAAATCTTATAAATAAAGGTTGTAACTCAGCATTGTAAAGAGGAGCAGAAGAGCAAAAGAAAGCTGTGAAAAACAACAATGTAGGGCCCTAAAACGCCAAGAAGATCCTAAAAAGTAACGAAAGAGGGCAGTATAGATTCAAGGGGAAGGTGAATACTCTTGTGTCATCAAGATGAAGGTTAAATCTCTTTGTACCAAGTTCATTAATCCCTCTCACGTTCTCTCCTCGTGGATGTAGGCCAAGTTTGGTCTGAATCACGTTAAATTGTGTGTTCTTCTTATATATTTTAATATTCATCTTTTTTGCTCGAAGTAATCGATCTCATGGCGTGCTTAAGATCGTCGGTGGGGATCTCATATCTCTCAACTATTGGTATCATAGTAAGTATGATATCCCGGATTATGCATGCAATAATTGGTATCGAGCATATCAATTTTGTCACAACAATATCAGAATCAAGCGGTTATGCTAGCTTGCACAACTAAGCCTTGCTCAAATAGTCAAGTGACATTACACTTTCCTTTGATGGAAGGTCGTGAGTTTGAATCTCTTTATCCGCGGTGGCCGAGGGAATATTTCGAACTACATTAATAGGGTACACACTAAGAGGCGTATTACGGTTTGAGTTTGCGACATATGGAAGCTCGACCAGCGATTCATTGAGGCTCACTCATGGCAAACGAAGGTAGCGCATGAAATCTACTAGCATTTTCGTGGAGATTATTGTTGTGATACATGAATGTGATCAAGCTCTATTTTGTGCAATAGTGCTGTTCAAGGACGTGTGAAAAGAGTGTATATATATAATTTAACTTAGATATGGAGCACGCTTTCTCATCTAATGGTCGTCGTGTTTCTAGAGTGAAATGTTAACTGATGAATGCGTTATATTATTTGATAATTTAATTAATTTAAATAATTAAAATAAAATTTTCTTTGTTTTATCACCGAGGGTTCTATATCATAGTGGTGCGTCTTGAGAAGAGAGATTGATGTGGCAGGAGTTTGAATCTTGGCATATTCAATTTTTAAAAGTTTATTAATGGTTATTATTTTTTCTTACTTTCCAGAAGAGATGATGGTCCAAAAAAATTCAATTGAGTTGGAGAAGACAATGGATTGAAGCAGAAGAAGCAAATCAAGGTGGAACAGTTTTCTTTTCAGGCGCTTAAAAGTTTTCTTTTCTAGAGGAGTAGGAATAGAATTCAGATTCTATTCAATGAAGATTTGTTTCTAAAAATTGAAGGATTTATAAGGTGTGGAGAAAAAGGTGAAAACGCCAAGGAAGCTCAGAAAGAGAGGAGCAAGGTGATATTGCATAGAGAGAAAGTATACTCTTATAATCTAGGCGTAAATTCAAGAGGAAGAAAAATACTTGTGGGTTCAAGAGAAAACTAGATTTTTTTGCATCAAGTTTATTAATAGAGCTCTCTCAAGTTTTCTCCCGGTGGACCTAGGTCAAGTTTGGGCCAAGCCACATTAAATTTTCGTGTTATATCTTATTACTATTTTGTCTAAGTATTGCTAGTTTGCTTTACCACACATTTTTTTTTCAAGTATCACCATATTGCCAAGTTCCGCAAAAGTCGATCTCGAGAGTAACAATTGGTATCATAGCACTGATTTGTTATAGTATCAGAGCTAAATGTTGATGAAGGGCAATATATTGAAGATAGGAAGTTTTATGACAAAGTTTGAGATTGAGAAGTTCAACGACGAAGGAAACTTCAGTTTATGATAAAAGAGGGTGGAGACGTTGCTGGTGCAATAAGGTCTTCACAAGAGCTTGCAAGGAAAGTCAGCAAAATCTTCAAGTACGTTGAACGAGTATTAGGAGAAAATAAATCTTAAGGCGACAAGTACGATCCAACTATATCTCACAAACGAGGTTATGTAAAACGTGATGAATGAAGAAATGCTACGAGATTGTGGTAAAGATTAGAGACATTTATATGACGAAAATGTTCTCCAAAAAGTTGTATCTCAAGAAACAACTATATGGGCTACACATGAAGGAAGGGGCAACGGTGCTGGAGTATCTAAACTTCTTCAAAAAGATCATCAACGAACTTCTAACTGTTGACTTCAAGATCGATGAGGAGGATAAGGTGTTGATTTTTCTCAGTTCGCTTCCACAGTAATACAATCATATCACCACAACCATGCTCTATGCTATGAAAACTCCCATCTTGGAGAAAGTCACGTCAACTCTCTTATCTAATGAGATTTGAAAAAAGTCAAATCAAGAGGAGTAGGAAGGATCAAGTTTGGTGGTCACGGGAATAAAGGAAGAGGAGAGGAAAAAAATGTCTGTGCTCATCGAAGGGCTTGTCACTTTTGTCACAAGGAAAGTCATTGGAAGAATGACTGCAAGCATCAGCAAAAGTGGCTAAAAAAGATGGGGTAAGCTGCGGAGGTAGACGTATCAAATGATGTTAACACCGAAATATTAATGGATTCGAATATTGAAGACAACACTTCTTGGAGTAAAGGCTGGATATGTGCTTCGAGTAGTACAGTTCATATATGTTCCAAGAAAGAGCTGTTCAATAACTCTTTGGTTGCAAGGGTGGAAGGAATTTCAAGATGCTGAATGGCTCGACTTGTGAGGTCATTGGCACTGAAAAGTCAAGATTAGAGAAAGAGATGGAACGGTGCATGCAGTGGAGGTGGTCCAGTATGTCCATGAAGCAGGGTATAATCTAATATCCAGAAGGGTGCTCGCCGAACAAGAATGCTGGATCCACGTGCAACAAGGCGTCATCATAGTTAGCCAAGGAGACAAGATAATCTTAAAAGGAGAGAAGTGTAGAGGATTATAGAAGCTGAAAGAAGAAAACTCAGTTCGAGGTGGAGTTTCATGAAAAAGCTTGGAAAGGAGCTCATCGTGAGGTGGAGCTTCAAGGAAGAGTGCCAGGAGACGTGAACCGGGTTAAAATATTGTGGGAAGGAGAAAGGGTGCATTTGGGTAAGGCCTGAGATGATCAAAGCCATAGTGGTAAATCCGTCAAAGGCCTCGGGGTAAGGGGGGGCAAGAGTTAAAGGTTTCACGGGAAAGAATTAAGGTAGTACTCCAAAATCATAAAATATTTTACTAAAGGCTTGAAAAGCAAATTAATGTGGAGATTTCTAGAATTTTGTCTTATTTTCAAGAAGAGATGATGGTTCAAGAAAATCTAATTGAGTTGGAGAAGACGATGGCTTAAAGTAGGAGAAGCAAATCAAGGTGAAGTAGTTTTCTTTTCATACATTTACAAGTTTTCTTTTTAGGAGGAGTACGAATAGGATTCTGATTCTATTCAATGAAGGTTTATTTTTAAAGATTGAAGGATTTAGAATTCTTCTAGATTAAGGAGATCAACTCCAAAAATGATTGATCAAGATTCTTCAAACATCCAATGACTAAGATCATCTCATAGCTCAAATAAGAGTTATATTGTAATATCATATAAATAAAAGTTATAACCTAGCATTGAAAGGTATGGAGAAAAAGGTGAAAAACACCAAGAAAGTCAAGAAAGAGAGGAGCAATGTGCCGGTGCATAGAGAGAAGATATACACTTGTAATCTAGGTGTAGATTTAAGGGGTAGGTAAATACTTTTATGGGTTCAAGAAGAAAGTTAGATCACTTTGTATCAAGTTTATTAATAAAACTCTCTCAAGTTTTCTTCCCATGGATAAGGGTCAAGTTTGGGCCAAACTACATTAAATCCTCATGTTATTTCTTATTACTCTTTTGTCTAGATATTGCTATTTACTTTATAACAGTTTTTTTTGCACGTATCATCATATTGTCAAGTTCTGTAAACGTCGATCGCGGGAGTAACAATTGGTATCATAACGTCAATTTGTTATAACAATATATTCAATTTTGAAAAGTTTATTAATATATTACCACTCATGTAGCGAGTCGCGGAGTGGGTTGTGGGGCCTTTGTGAACTTTTGATGGCACTTGGCACAGAGCTTTAGAGCCCGACTCAGCCTCAAATATTTTTTAAATATTATGATTGCTAGATTAGTTAATTTTAACTATTGGAATGATTATTCTTTTAATAAATCATAATTAATCCCAATAATCATATCAGTTACCCAACAGTCGTATTGAGGGGTTTTCTACTGCCTATAATGTCAGGGTAACTTTTAAATCAAAATACACTTTCATTCTTTCTTTCTCTGGAAAGATCTAGTAATTCTGGTTGATTCTCTACATGTGGAAAGTAGAGGATCTAATAACGAGTATTGGTTGTTGTATCCTGGAAGTAAGTCGCATAATTTTTGTTGCATCGGAGTGGGAGCGAGTATTGCTTTAAAGATGACATCAAATGTGCGTCAACCCAATTAACTTGTTATTTTCTGTGATTGATTTTCTAATTTAATCCAACAATTTAAAGCAATATTCTAGGCACACTGGCCGAAACATTATCAGTGAAGATATCAGACAACAAACTTGCAATTTAAACTGGTTCAATGGATGTAATTTCAAGCCATGGAAGAACAAGGTCCATTTCTTCAAACAACTCTGAACCTTCAATGTTCTTACTGCCCAAAGCCTGCGCCTGATAAGGACAATGTGACTGATGCTTATAATGCAAAGTAAAGAAAGGGAAACAAGAAGATTATCTCTACAAAGGCTACCTCCTGAATGCAATGGCTGACAATCTATTCGATATGTAAGAACATATGGAGATAGCTAAGGAATTTGGGGCGCACTCGAAGAAAAGTACAAGATGGAAGATTTTGGAGAAATGGGTTTTCTGGTAAACAAGTACTAAGATTTCATGTTCTTTGATGGTATGCCTATCCTTGATCAAGTTCATGAACTGCACAATTATCTTGCTCAATTTCGTCATCTTGGTATCATCTTGGATACATTCCATATTTATGCAAAAATTCACAGATTACCTAACACTTCGAAAGATTATCAAAAGAGTCTTAAACATGACACCAAGGAGTTCTCTTTTAAAATGTTTTTTCCACTATCTCTGAGTCGAGGAAGAACTTCATCTTCGAGATAAGAAAGATGAGCAAAAGGATATAACATCCAAGGCTCATATAGTGGAAAGTGGTGATCAAAAGAAAGTTTTATAGGCTCAGATGAATATTATTGATTTCAAGAAGAAAGGTCAAAAGAAAGATGAAAAATTCTTCCATTGCAGGAAACCTGGTCACTTTTGTTGACACTCTAAAAAGATACATTCCCCTGTAGCACTTCAACTGGTCTGAACGATATCTAAACTTGTCGACATTTACAAAAGACGAGATATGAACAAGCTGACGACCAGGCTCTGCCCATCATCAGATACCAAGTGATGATTTGAAACTTACTGATCCAGTAAAGCAGACAGTAAGCCAAGTATTACTGGTAAAGAGGCCTAAGCATGGCCCAAATGAAAATACAGCGAGAGGGGGTGAATAGGTGTAATGCTAATCTAGTGATAAATAATGTGGAATTAAAACTAAATGCCAAAACACAATGTGTAACCAAGAGTGAAGCCGAATTTCCCGTGAAGGGCTCTAGAACTTCTCCTCACGATTCCTCTGAGCTAAGAGTTGAGGTGTTTCCATATCTCTTAGTTGAACACAAGTGTGAGCACACAAATAATATCAAACATGTATATAAATGAGCAATAATAATAATGCAAGATATAAAGAGTAGAGAGATAGAGAGATCCAAACACAAACACAAAGATATGTTTCGAGGTTCGAACCACCGCTCTACGTCCCCGCCTTCAGAAGGATTTTCACTACGTCCACCTCGGACCTTTCAGAAAGGGACCTCCAGTGAGGAATCACAACTTACAACACGGGAGTACACAACTCCAACTCTCACACCTCTACACAAGAGGGAGGCACAAAACAAAGCACAAAGTAAAGAGAAAATTATAACTTGGTGATCACAAAGATCACAAACAACGCTTGGTGATCTCAAAAGAGCACAAGCAAAATCTCTTACAACACAATGATTCTAGAGGATAGATTTAAATTGATAGCTCAAGTATGTAAGTAAAACAAAGTTTTTAGAAAAGAAACACAAAGAAAACTCTAGGGAAAAACTTCTTGATAGATGAAGAAATTGAAGAACCAAAACTAGAATTCCCAAAACTTGATTTTCTTTGAGTTTCCAAAAATTTGAAACAAAATAAAGATAGAGTATTTTAGCACCAAAAACTTATTTAAAAACTCTTCAGAAAGTAGGCAAAATAGCTCTTGAAAACTTGGTGAAAATCTTAACCAAAAGTGGCCTCAAAAACACAATTATATAGCCGAAAAAAAAACTAGCTGTTGTGGTTCAGATCAGGTCAAAACTGACCTGTCGGTTGACTGTCAATAGTCGGATTTTGAACTTTTGGGGTTATCGGTCGATAGCCCGGTCGACTACCCCCAAGGCACGGAGAGTTTTAACTCTCTGTCGGTCGACTGCCCGATCGACCGGGGCCAATCAGAAACATGGGTCATGCAAGTCGGTCGACAGGTTGGTCGATCGCCCATAGGCCTCATGCATGTGTGCATGTCGGTCGACCGCTCGATCGATCGAGCCAGCCTTCGGTCAAGCGGTCAACCGAGCTAGCCTTCGGTTGACCAGTTGATCGACTGCAAGCAGCCCAAAATCAGGATTCTTAGGGATTAAAACTTGGACTTGATAAATCCAATTAAATCTCAATAAATCCCAATAAAATCCACAGAAATAAGTTCATATAATACTTTGAAGTACAAATATGTGTGATCAAACATCAACACATATTATAAACAATTTGAACTATTTTTGTGATAAAGAAATATAGGCAAAAATCAAAAACTATAGTTTTCAAAATCGAACAATGAAATGGAAATCCGATTTTTCTATAAACTCGTATAGATACAAAACAAGATATTGAAACACATTTGAAGCATGATGTGCATGGATAGAATCCAGTATACATAGTAAATGATATATACTTGTTTTTTGATAATGAATACAAAAATAAGTTTTGATGAAAATAAAACTTAAACACATGAATTAGATACATTAAAATAAAATTTTCTAAATATATATGAACCATCAATGTATATGGATGAAGTCCGATATACATATAAACCATATAAACTTGTTTTGATGAAATCTATTCATGAAAATAAAGGACGTATACTTGATATATTCAAAAAACAAAATGTATACATGTTAAACCGAAACACAAAAATATGATTTTATGAGTTTTGTGTAAACCAAGTAAACATAAGCTTTTAAAACAAAATGGTTAAACCAAAATCAAACTATAAACTTATATGTGTGTAAATACTTGAGAAAATCAAAACTATTCTATCCATACACAAGATCTAGACAAACATCTAAACAAACCTAGAGTAAAATCTTCTTGTCGATCTTCTTCTCCAAGACGACTCGATCTAAACACGATCCAAAGAGCTTGACTCCATCTCGAGTACTTGATGCGATCTTGACACTTGAGCTCTTGAATCAACATGTGATAGCTTCGAATCTTGACTTCGAGTCCATTGTAGAAACTAAATACCAACTAAGATCTTGATTGAATATCTAAAACTTAATAAATACAAGATCATTAGTATTATAACTACATGAGTTAGTCATCATCAAAACTAGAGTGATGGGCCTTTGGGCCAACACCAAAAGGATAGCTTCGCTTGAAGTTCTATAGACTTGTTGAAGGGCTAAAATATTAGCTTCGCCTGAAGCTTTCACTAGTTTCGCCTGAAGCTTTTCTTGTAAGCTTCGCTTATAACTCTTCATAGCTTTGCAAAGAGCTAACTATCAGCTTCGCTTGAAGCTAATTACAGCTTTGCCTGAAGCTAATATTAGTTTCGCCTAAAGTTTTCTTGTGGCTTCGACTAAGAGTTGTGATAGCTTCGCGCGAAGCGAATCTCAGCTTCGCTTGAAGCTTTCTGCACCCCATACAGGAGGGTTTGCCAGGTCAACACTTACCCACGTCTTCAGTGGGCTTACCCCACTACTTTAGTGGGGTTAATGTCACTTTAAGTGAGCGGTTACATCTGCCCACTTTATCCCATATTAAGTGGAGACAATCAGGTCAAATGACCATTTTTAGGCTCACGCGTACCTGTCTAGCCTCGCACAAGGATTGTACTTAGCTTTGCACGAGGCTTTATAGCCTCGCCCGAAGCTGAAAATAGCTTTTGGAGCAATACTAATTAATTGTTACTAGTCTTGCTGGATTTTAGAGGCAGTTACACCCCTAAGAGCTTATAAATAGCTCACTTCTAGAGGAGCTAGGGGCATCAAAGTAAAAAAAGAGCACGCACAAGGATCAAGAGAAATCAGCAGAGCCAACTCTCTCGCTTTCAAGAAATTCAGAGAATCAATTCTCTAAATTCAAGGTGCTAATACCCTAAGATCTTCATCTTTCAAGAATCTTCAGAACTAGGCAAGAAGGAATTCCTTACTACTCCATCGATCACATCATCAATGGAAAAAGTGATCGTGCACTGACCAGACTTTTATCGGTACACTTCCCCAGAATCTCAAGGAGATTTCTACTTGTAATTTTTCATTTTTTTGTTCAATTTTTTGTAATCTTTTCCTCAATTTTTTGTAAGTTTCCCTTACATTAATTTTCATTGGAAAACAACTCCAAGAAAGATTATTGACTCCTCAAAAGGGAGAAGAAATCTGAAGAGAACATGACTAAAACATGATTCATCACAATGGTTTCTGAAATCAATGTGGTAGGAAGTGATATGGAATGGTGGTTGGATTCTGGTGCCACTAGGCATGTTCCCAACAGCATATCCATATTTGCAACCTTCAAAGAAGAATCTGATAGCTAAGAGATCTTCGTGGAAAATGAGTTGATTGCTGACGTTAAAGGCATCAGAAATATTCATCTAAAGTTTACTTCTGATAAGAAAATAACTCTTACCGAAGTATTGTGTGTTCCTAAATTTGAAAGAATTCGATGTCTACCAGTTTGCCTAGCAAAGATGGTTTCAAAGTGGTCATTGAATCTGACAAAGTCGTAATCACTAAGGGTGGGGTGTTTGTGGGAAATGGCTTTGTTTGTAATAGGATGTTCAAGTTTGTGAAGGTAAATTCCCAGAGAATTTCTCTACATTACGAATTATAAGTGAGAAGATCAGATGTATGTAATCGCAAACGATAAAGAATTTTCGTGAAAAATCTGAAAAGAAAAAACCACAGGAGAGGAAGAGTTTCACTATAGTGTTAGAGAATTACAAGGAATTCTGCAAGTGATGTTGTGATTACAATTTCTAGGATTTGATGTAATAATTAGTAGCCAACCTTCTTCTTAATGGAGAAGGTGGTGTATTTTAACCGCCTGAGCTGTCTTCAGGGATGCGATATTTTGGATCCATATAATTACATGATTCACACGTTATAATCTCCTTATAACCGCCCAGATCACACCGTTTGATTGTTGGATCGTCATGCAAAAATTTTCGTCACTATCTATAACAACCCATACTGATATAGGGGCATTATAACGTTTAAAATGTGGGGATGATTTGGCAGCGTAACTGGTGTAGATACACCTAGAGGGGGTGAATAGTTGTACAAGCTAATCTAGGACAAATGATGCGAAATTTAAAACTTAATTGCTGACACAATATATGTAACCAAGAGTCAGCCCAAATTCCCTGTGAAGGGCTCTAAAACTACTCCTCTAGATTCCTCTAAATTAAGAGTTGAGGTGCTTTAAAAGCTCTCTTGGTTGAACACAAGTGTGGGCACACAAATAATACCAAGCATGTATATAATATGAGCAATGTAATAACGATGCAAGATATAAAGAGAGATAGAGTTGAGAGATTGTGGATCAAATGCAAACATCAAGATATGTTTCGAGATTCGAGCCACTGCTCTAAGTCCCTGCCTTCACACAGAAGGATGTAACGGTCCCAGTTTCTCATAAATCTCAATTAACATAAACACCTATATTAATCAACAGATTATCATAATCATCTCCAATATTCTTGAAAATTCTGACAGCACCTCCTTTGTAAATACTAAGCTATCCTAATATATAGTTCAAGTCACAATAATTTCAGCCAACATCAGCCTACTTAATATCAATCCACATATGAAAACCAAACTCAACAATCACGCATGCAATAATGATAATATTTTGGCTCACAATGGCCTATTTATTCTCCAAATAACAATTTCGACTTGACTTCCCCTACTTATTTATATACAACAACTCAACAATCATAATATATGGGCTCCAGGGTACCTCTTTCTGTTTTCACAACATAATACCAATTTTATTAATAAATCTAACTTATCAAGATCATAGTCATCTAACTCATGCTATAAAAAACATTAATAAGATTGTAAACATATACAACATGCAGCTTTACAAATACACAAAATTATAACTCCTAAACATCTCTATACAACAAAATTTCCAACGAAGCACTTGAAACCTTGAATTGAGCCTTCACCTTACCATAACCTGAAATATAATAATCTATGGGGGTGAGCTTAACAGCTTAATAAGGAGAGAAAAAAATCAAGAGAATGATATACATGTCAGAATAAAAGAAAGCATATTTTTCTTCAAATGTCAAGGCGAATATAGTTAAGGAAAAGAAATAATGATATCAACGTAAATAGTCAACCCAACTATCTCTATGGTTTGCAAAATGACCTGACTCCTTTGGTCAGTGACTTTGTAACTTAAATCTCTGCACTGTAATTTGTAAGGATCTATAAGTTGTATCGAATACTTTACTTTAGTGACTTAGTTTATTATCGAATTCATCTTACACGTACATATTCTATACACTATACACGATGGTACAATAAGTTAATCCAGGTAATATATATATAATATATATATATATATATATATATATATATATATATATATATATATATATATATATATATATATATCACCAAACATACTTATATATTGTATATCGTATCATACTTCAAGTACTGCATGGATTAACCCGTACAACTTTCACACATCATATAGTATTTCATTATTTCTTATGATAAAGCAAAGTTTCACAGTCCTACATCAAGGACAAGTATACAATATTATTCATTTTGAATAAGCATATCTTTTACTTTATAACATACGATCCATCTCGCACCTCGTCTTTGAAATCACCTAGAGGGGGGGGTGAATAGGTGATAATGCTAATCTAATGAACTTAATGCGAAATTTAAAAACTAAATGCAATTAACAAGAGATGCACACTCAAACAAGCCAAGCAAGAAATTATGAATGAACAATATGAATTGATGCAAGGCACAAAGTAAAGAGAGAGAGATAGAGTAAGAGTCAAGGATCAAGCGCAAATAACAAGATATGTTTCGAGGTTCGAGCAGCCAGCTCTACATCCCCGCCTTCACACAGAAGGATTTTAAGTCCACTAGCTTGTCCACAAAGGACTCCCACAAAGGGAACCTCCACCGAGGATTTGGGGCAATAACAATTACAAGGAGTACCCAACTCCTCTCTTTACAAACACAACCTCCTCCTTGAGGCACAACTCCAAGCCAACAAATAATGACCTTACAACTTGAGGGATTTGCATAAAGCAACACAAGGATCACCTCACACCTTGAGGGATACAACCCAAAAGCACAAAGCCAAGCAAAGATTGAGTTTATAACTTGGTGGTCTAACAAACAACCACAAACAATCTCTTTCTCTCACACAAAGATCCTATAGAATAAGAAAGTTGATGTAGCTCAAGTGTGGAGAAAACCAATGGAATGGAAAGCAAAATCACAAAGAAAATCCTTGGGAAAAACTGAAACCAAGATATAGAAGTTGAATCAAAACTCTTTTTCCCAAAACCCTTTTCTTTGATATTCCAAACCCTAGCAAAAACACCAAATAGATTGTTCAATTTAAGTCCAAAAACTTCTTTTGGTTGCTGTGAAAACACTAGAGAGTCAGAAAAATTCGCACAAAAAATCTTAGAGAAAAACTCTTTCCAATGGGGTATTTATAGCCCCCAGAAAAATATAGCCGTTGGCAGCAATTTCTGCCAAAACTGAACTACCGGTCGACCGGCCAACGGTCGGATTTGACCGCAGGCACCATCCGGTCGACCGCCCGGTCGACCGAAAAGAACAGAGAGCACTGCTCTCAGTTCCGGTCGACCGCCCGGTCGACCGGCCCACTGGGCTGCCAGACGTGCATAGCTCTGTGCACGTCGGTCGACCGCACGGTCGACCGGCCCTTGGTACGGTCGACTGAGCGGTCGACCGACCTGTCCTGTCAGCCAGTTCTGGGTCAGAAACAACTGGTAAAAATATTGATAAAAATTCTTTTATCTTAACTAAAAATGCCAATAAACTTGTTTTGACATTGTATATTGAAATATAAACTTGCAAAAACATTTCAAGACAATTACTAAACATTTGAACTCTTTTTGATGTCTAGGAAATTTTACCAAAAACCAAAAACCGTATTTTCTAAAACTTGGATTTTTGAATAGAAAATACATTTTGTCCAAAACTTATCCAAATACAAAACATGATATTAAACAACATTTAGGCATGATGTATATGGATATAATCCTATATACATGAAACATATATATATCCATGTTTTTGTCATTAATTCCAAAATATGTTTTGTTAAAAATACCAAAACATAAAACACATGAAATAGACTATCAAACTAAGTTTGTCTAAGAAGATGAAGCATGCATGTATATAGAACAAATCTAATATACATTAAACCATGTAAACTTGTTTTGATCTATCTATTCATGAAACCAAGATCGGTTAAACCAAAAACCGAAAACCAAAACATGAAACGTGTGTGTTGTGAACTTGAGCATATTATACTATTCTAATCTTTACAATTTGGATCTAAACACAAAACTAAACTAGGGTACCGATGTCTTCTTGTAGAGCGCAATCTCCAAGCCGACTCGATCCAAAACTCTTTGATCCACCGACCAAGTGCTATATATGATCTTTGACGCTCGGGCTCTTGAATCAACATGTGAAAGCTTCTAAATCATCTTGTTGAAGCTAATCACCAACTAATAACTTGATTAATGATCTGAAACTAAATAACACAAGATTATTAGTACACATAACTACATGAGTTAATCATCATCAAAACTAGAGTGGAAGGCCTTTGGGCCAACAATCTCCCCCTTTTTGATGATGACAAAACTCATGGAGTTATATATGCATGGATTAAAGTTAAGCTTCAAAGAAGCTCCCCCTTAACTCATGCATAGGGATAAACAACAAATATGTGCAATGAATACTAAACATGAAACATGCATAGATAAGCATAAAACAATAAATGGCTCTAGATA
Source organism: Agave tequilana (assembly GCA_038442645.1). Classification (NCBI taxonomy): domain Eukaryota; kingdom Viridiplantae; phylum Streptophyta; class Magnoliopsida; order Asparagales; family Asparagaceae; genus Agave; species Agave tequilana. Next base: position 48,519 of record JAVJIF010010480.1, on the reverse strand, counting down.
CCAATCAAAGATACCAATGAAATTTTCAAAAACAAATAAACATGCTCTAGATACAAATTAACAAAAACAAATAAACATGCTCTAGATACCAATTAAACTAAACAAATAAACATGCTCTAGATACCAATTAAACTAAATATATGCAAAACAAAACTAATGATCTCTTTTACAAGCTCTTGATACCAAAACTAAACATGTTCTTTAAATAATGCTTTTGATACCAATTGAACTAAATAAAAACATAAAACATGCAAAATATGCATATATAAACTCAAATTCTTCTCCCCCTTTTTGTCAATCATCAACAAAGGGGTTACAAACAAAACAAAACTAATACACATATTCTTTTTATTCAAAACAAGGAATCAATCAAGGATGTTCTTCCCCTTTTTGTCTAAACTCAAATATGATATCAATTAAAAAATGTGTCAACCAATTAAAAGTGAAACCATACCAATTGAAAAATAAAAATCTTGATACCAATTGATAAGTAAACAAATATCATATCAATTGTAAATAAACAATCTTGATATCAATTGAAATTAAACATTACAAATTTTGAATTTCTAAACATAAATCTTAATACCAATTGAAATTATTATTCTTTATAAGGTATATAAACAAATTTGATTTTGATATCATATGCCTTAAAAATTTTAATCATAAAGTGTGGGAGTGGGAAACAAAATACCAATTGAAATCATTATTTTCTATCATAAAGCAAGGGAGTGGAATACAAAATACCAATTGAAAGATGAAATATAAGATTTTCTCCCCCTTTATGAAATACCAATAAAAACTATGATAAGGCTCGAATTAAGATACCAATTGAAAGCTAAATCAATTGAAACAAAGTTGAAACTCAAGCTTATCATAAACAAGTATATATGTATGGAATATTAGATACCAATCGAAATTGATACTATTTGAAATTGATATTCTTTGAAATGCAAGCATACATATACGAAAATATATGAGTATACAAGAAATGTCAAGATTGATACCAATTGAAAGAATTCAATGATACCAATTGAAATAACAATAAGATCAAGTGTATATCTCATATTCCTATCCTCCCAATCATGTTCAAGTTTAAAAAGATTTTCACTATAAAGCATACATGAGCATGATCGCCCATCCAACCGCCCTTGAAGGTAGGGGTTTTCAAAAATAGGTTTGAAAATGTAGTATGTTTGAAAAACTCTACCATACTGAAGAATACGAACTAGTTATAGGAAAAACTTTTAAACTAGTACGAAATCCTTCAAGTAAGGAATAAAACAAAATTGTTTTTCATGAAACACATGTAAATCACATGATCACTAAACACTCAAAGTCCATAAAGCCCATATCATAGTCTCATGAAAATAAATCATGAGTAAACTAATAAAGTGAGTGTACAAGTATAATGTGGCTCATATGAAATTCCTTAAAAACATGAAAACATGAAAAACTAGATTTTCATTACCAATTGAAATTACCTAAAAACATGAAAATCATGAAAATCACCAAAACGATTTAAACTTCAAGGCATATGTATGTCATGTATAAACTAAAGTATACATACATATCCTAAATATAATGAGTCCACAGAGGTATATGCATGAAGGCACGTGGCTCAAAGGATGTATATGTATTAATCAATAGTTTGGACAAGATAGACATATACATGAAGTTAAAACACATGATCATATAAACATATCCAAAATGAGAAATACAAGTTAGAATGCATGAATCTTCAAAACTAGACTATACTAGCACATTTAATGGGTACAAATAGGCATCCAAGCACAAACATAAAAAGAGTTACTTGTGGCCCATTCTATGTACAAGTATAAATCTTAGTTTTCATGAAAACTAACATCTAAACATATATTCAAATCATGAAGCACGAAACGACACATAAATCAACATGATAGACATAAAAATGATCATGAAGTAAATCCACATGCTATTAGAATCATGATATACATAATAGCTAAACGAATGGTGAGAACACAACAAATGGGTCCATATAAACATGGGTGATCTCAAAAGCTATACATGCATGTCAAAAGTCTAATAGCATTCAACATACTAAATAAAACATGAGTCATCAAAACAAAACATCATAAACATTCATATGATCATTATGTATATGCATGTGCATTAGATTTAGAGCATACATATTAGTTAAACACAAGGTGAGAACACATAGATATAATTCCATATAAGCAAGAAGTGTCTCAAGTAACTAAACATGTATATCACTAATCTGATTCACATGGCATAAGCATAATGAATAATAAAACATGACATGCTATAAATCAATGATGTGAAAGCATGTAAATAAAAATGGGAGTTAGAGATCGATACCAAAACCGATGAAGGCACCTCTCTAGTTCTCCAAACCAATGGTGGTCCTCTCCACCAAACTCCCCTTGAAAGTGATGCATCCAAATTTGTTTTCTCTTAAGCCCGGAACGCATCCACTCCAAGGCACCGCCACTCTCACGTGATGCGAGAGCCCACACCTACATAAATATATGAGGGGTGATCTTTGGTACCCATTTTCTTTTGGGTCCATAGGGGTTAGTATCTTTCCTAACCCAAACAAGATTATTTGCCAAATTTTCAACATGTAAACGATCATAACAAAATCTAGCAAGGTGGCTTTTACGACCACAATGTGTACATGTGTACACATGAGCATACATGTTATGGTTGTGTCCGTGATGAGCATGTGTATGCCGTGATGGGTGTACATGTAAGGATGGAACTTGTTTCTTGTGAACCAAGGTTTCCAAGCGTGTATGATTCAAAGTACATTGGCTCAAAGTGGAGCCCAAACATTCAAAACTTTTCTTCAAAACATTTATGTCATTTTCAATACTAGAAGATAAGGTGGAGCATGCAATAGGTGTGCTAGAAGAAAAAGCTACACTAGCATGGCAAACATGAGAATCTAAATCATTTTGCAAGGATTTATTTTTGTTTAAAACTAAATCCAATTCTTTTGTAATGAATTCAATTTCATTTTTCAAAACAAGGTTATCTTTTAAAACAAAATCCAATTTTGAAGATAAAACCTCATTGTTTTTCACAACATCATCACAATCATTTTTTCTTTTCAAAACATCAATCTCTTTTAGGGTAAGGTCTAGTTGAGATCTTAGTGAGTCACGTTCACTAGTAATCTCTTCCTTCTCTTGCAAAACTGATTCAAAAGTTGAGCACAAATCCTTCATTTCTTCTTTTAGTTCAAGATTATTCTTTTTCAAAAGATTATGTTTTTCCAAAAAATTTTCAGGCTTTGGGCAAGTTCCATATTTAAGGTTTGAGCTTCTAAACAACCATCGCAATATGAACTAGAGCAATCATCTAATTGAGAATCCGATTGTACCTCAAGGGAGTCTTTCCCTTAGACCATGAGGCAATGCTCGTCGGACATGTCTCTCCTAGATCTTCTCAATTTGTTGATAATTCTTGGTAGCTCGGGAGAAGTCAATATGCTCCAAACTGCAAAAGCCGAATCATAATGATCAAACACCGGTAAAAGATCTTCATTAAGAGATGCTCTAAGTGTTTTAAGTGCTAATGCATTGGCCTTCTTATGCTTGCTATGATTTGGGTAGGATTCATTAGTAGTGGCTTGATAAACTAGATGTCCTAGGCTTTTTAAATGACTACTCATATTGGCCTTCCAAACATCAAGTCTAAAAAAGTCAAACATAGGAGGGCTATCCATGAGTGCAACTATATGTATGCAAATGAACAATGCAAATGAAGATTAGCAAACCAAGATCTCACTCCTAGGTGGTTAAACCTAAATATCAGGAGCGGAGGCTCTGATACCAATTGAAATCACCTAGAGGGGGGGTGAATAGGTGATAATGCTAATCTAATGAACTTAATGCGGAATTTAAAAACTAAATGCAATTAACAAGAGATGCACACTCAAACAAGCCAAGTAAGTAATTATGAATGAACAATATGAATTGATGCAAGGCACAAAGTAAAGAGAGAGAGATAGAGTAAGAGTCAAGGGATCCAGCGCAACCAACAAGATATGTTTCGAGGTTCGAGCACCCAGCTCTACATCCCCGCCTTCACACAGAAGGATTTTAAGTCCACTAGCTTGTCCACAAAGGACTCCCACAAAGGGAACCTCCACCGAGGATTTGGGGCAATAACAATTACAAGGAGTACCCAACTCCTCTCCTTACAAACACAACCTCCTCCTTGAGGCACAACTCCAAGCCAACAAATAATCACCTCACAACTTGAGGGATTTGCACAAAGCAACACAAGGATCACCACACACCTTGAGGGATACAACCCAAAAGCACAAAGCCAAGCAAAGATTGGGTTTATAACTTGGTGGTCTAACAAACAACCACAAACAATCTCTTTCTCCCACACAAAGATCCTATAGAATAAGAAAGTAGATGTAGCTCAAGTGTGGAGAAAACCAATGGAATGGAAATCAAAATCACAAAGAAAATCCTTGGGAAAAACTGAAACCAAGATATAGAAGTTGAATCAAAACTCTTTTTCCCAAAAACCCTTTTCTTTGATATTCCAAACCCTAGCAAAAACACCAAATAGATTGTTCAATTTAAGTCCAAAAACTTCTTTTGATTGCTGTGAAAACACTAGAGAGTCAGGAAAAATTCGCACAAAAAATCTTAGAGAAAAACTCTTTCCAATGGGGTATTTATAGCCTCCAGAAAAATATAGCCGTTGGCAGCAATTTCTGCCAAAACTGAACTACCGGTCGACCGACCGGCCAACGGTCGGATTTGACCGCAGGCACCATCCGGTCGACCGCCCGGTCGACCGAAAAGAACAGAGAGCACTGCTCTCAGTTCCGGTCGACCGCCCGGTCGACCGGCCCACTGGGCTGCCAGACGTGCACAGCTTTGTGCACGTCGGTCGACCGCACGGTCGACCGGCCCTTGGTACGGTCGACTGAGCGGTCGACCGACCTGTCCTGTCAGCCAGTTCTGGGTCAGAAACAACTGGTAAAAATATTGATAAAAATTCTTTTATCTTAACTAAAAACTCCAATAAACTTGTTTTGACATTGTATATTGAAATATAAACTTGTCAAAAACATTTCAAGACAATTACTAAACATTTGAACTTTTTTGATGTCTAGGAAATTTTACCAAAAACCAAAAATCGTATTTTCTAAAACTTGAATTTTTGAATAGAAAATACATTTTGTCCAAAACTTATCCAAATACAAAACATGATATTAAACAACATTTAGGCATGATGTATATGGATATAATCCTATATACATGAACATATATATATCCATGTTTTTGTCATTAATTCCAAAATATGTTTTGTTAAAAATACCAAAACATAAAACACATGAAATAGACTATCAAACTAAGTTTGTCTAAGAAGATGAAGCATGCATGTATATAGAACAAATCTAATATACATTAAACCATGTAAACTTGTTTTGATCTATCTATTCATGAAACCAAGATCGGTTAAACCAAAAATCGAAAACCAAAACATGAAACGTGTGTGTTGTGAACTTGAGCATATCATACTATTCTAATCTTTACAATTTGGATCTAAACACAAAACTAAATTAGGGTACCGATGTCTTCTTGTAGAGCTCAATCTCCAAGCCGACTCGATCCAAAACTCTTTGATCCACCGAGCAAGTGCTATATATGATCTTTGACACTCGGGCTCTATAATCAACATGTGAAAGCTTCCAAATCATCTTGTTGAAAACTAATCACCAACTAATAACTTGATTAATGATCTGAAACTAAATAACACAAGATTATTAGTACACATAACTACATGAGTTAATTATCATCAAAACTAGAGTGGAAGGCCTTTGGGCCAACAGTCTTCGCACCCACCGGCTCCCGCCGGCCCCTTCCTTCATATAGCAACATACAATATCGTATGCCATCTTCACACCTACCAGCTCCCTCTAGACCCTTCCTTCGTTTGACAACATACAATGTCATACCCCGTCTTCACACCTACCAGCTCCCGCTGGCCCCTTCCTTCATTTAACATCATACAATGTCATACCCAGTCTTCACACCTACCAGCTCCCGCTGGCCCCTTCCATCATTTGATAACACACAATGTCATACCCTATTTTCGCACCTACCAGCTCCCACTGTTGCCCAAGAGTAGGGAAAGAGACTAGAATAGTGAGAGAGGGAGAGGTGGGAGAGAAAGAAGTTGAAGAGATCTCAATTTTTGAGGGATTCTTGGGCTTGTCATGGAGATTTCTCCTCGAGGGAGAGGATGAAGATGATGAACTCTCATTGAACTCTTCTAAGATCTACACCCATCTAATTTTACAAGTTTGCCATGGCCCATTTCATTCAAGCATCCAATTCTCAAATCAAGAAGATTTAGGCCCTTGATCTCCCCTCCCATGCATACCTACTCCCTCCACTAACAAAAAAAATAAAAATTTCTCATGTTGTGTTTTCTTGATAAATTCGCATATTTCATGAATAATACTAGTATATCTATACATTGAAGTACTATGTGCACAATAACTATGATGTATGTATACCACACAAAATTCCCAAAATTATTGAAATTCATTACATAGTTAATTAATCAATATCAAATCTATATAGTCTTAATAACTTAAGATTTATATTATTAAATTAGGGTTAACAATCCAGGGTGTTACAGTTCTACCTCCCTTACAAAAGTTTCATCCTCGAAACTTGCTTCCTGAAATGAGTAAATATAAAATTTTCACATTTCTCCTGTATATCATAATTTTTTTTTGATGCAATATTTTTCGATCATTCACCTCAAGATTCATTATCTCTTAATTAATTCTATACTATGTTCTTACGATTCAAATTAATCTTAAATCACTTGATATTTTATTCATTCTCTTACTCCAGTGTCCAATACCACTGACAGCTCCATACTGAGGGCCCACACCCCAGCAGAGCATATCCGAATTATGGCATGTGGGTACCATAATCCGAACATAAGGGAGTGACCAAATATCTCGCGCTTCAGGATTAATCATACACGTAAGAACTCCTACCCTTCTTAAACCAACCATATCAAATAACATATCCTCGTGCAAATAATACATAAGCATACAAATCAAACACATCAACCAGTCCTAACAATCAATCATCTTCCTATGATAATTACTCTAGATCAAATCCCTATGCTAAATCCTAAGCTCTGATACCAACTGTAATGGTCTCAGTTTCTCATAAATCTTAATTAATATAAACATCTATATTAATCAACAGATTATCATAATCATCTCCAATATTCTTGAAAATTCCGGCAGCACCTCCTTTGTAAATACTGAGCTGTCCTAATATACAGTTCAAGTCACAATAATTTCAGCTAACATCAGTCTACTTAATATCAATCCACATATGAAAACCAAACTCAACAATCACCCATGCAATAATGATAATATTTTGGCTCACAACGGCCTATTTATTCTTCAAATAACAATTTTGGCTTGACTTCGCCTACTTATTCATATATAACAACTCAATAATCATAATATATGGGCTCGAGGGTACCCCTTTCTGTTTTCACAACATAATACCAATTTTATTAATAAATCCAACTTATCAAGATTATAGTCATCTAACTCATGCTATAAATAACATCAATAAGATTATAAACATATACAACATGAAGCTTTACAAATACACAAAATTATAACTCCTAAACGTCTCTATATAATAAAATTTCCATCGAAGCGCTTGAAATCTTGAATTGAGCCTTCGCCTTACCATAACCTGAAACATAATATCTATGGAGGGGTGAGCTCAACAACTCAGTGAGGAGAGAAAAAAATCAAGAGAATGATATACATGTCAGAGTAAAAGGAAGTATATTTTTCTTCAAATGTCAAGGCGAATATAGCTAAGGAAAAGAAACAATTATATCAAGGTAAACAGTCAACCCAACTATATCTATGGTTTACAAAATGACCTGACTCCTTCGGTCAGTGACTCTGTAACTTAAATCTCTGCACTGCAATTTGCAGGGATCTATGAGTTGTATCGAATACTTTACTTTAGTGACTTAGTTTATTATCGAATTCATCTCACGGGTACATATTCCATACCCTATACACGATGCTACACTAGTCACAATTGTTGGAACATATTTCGATGAAGACTTTGTGGAGCATTTCATTTGGAGCTCTAACACATGAAGAATCAAGAAATCTACATGATCAAGATGTCCCAAGGAGAGTTGATATGATGTATTTTGTAAAGATGAAATAGCATGTAAAAAGCCTTGACACACACACACACCATATCAATGTCCATTAGTCGACTAATACCTATGTCAAGTCGACTAATAACATGTGTAGTCGACTTGACCCAAACCCCTAGTCGACTAAGTCTTGTGTCAAAACAGACCCAACTCTCTGTTTCTGCATTAGTCGACTTAACAGTCAAATGTAGTCGACTAATAGCTTGTGTAGTCGACTACTCCCTTACCCCTAGTCGACTAATAGCTGGTCTAGTCGACTTATATTTAGTTGCAGTCGACTTGATTCAGTTATCTAGAAAACTGTCAATCCAACGTATCTGACCCTAGTCGACTTATAGCCAAACCTAGTCGACTAATAGTAGGAAATTTGCCTAGGCTAGTCGACTAACTCCATAGGCAAGTCGACTATAGGCAGTTTCTGACTGTTGGACAGTTTTCGTTATCTGGTCTTTTGTGCAACGAATTCTAACGTTTCAATTGTTTGAATTGCTCCTATAACTACCCTAATTTACCCTAGTTTTCAGCTATATAAGGGGTAGTTAGTCCAAAGGCCAAATAACAATCCAAATCTTTAGTTTTCCAAGTCAAAATTCTGCCAAACCTGAAAACTGAATTTTTCACTTCAGTTCTTCACCAAAAGTCAATTTCCATTGTGAAGTCCTCTGAAGTTTGTCTCCTATACTAGACCTTGTTCACATACACATTCAGTACCAAGGCTTATAGGAAAAGTGTTGTAATACTCAAAGCAATCATTGTACACGGGTGGCTTCTTGGTGTAGAGGCAGTTGTACAAGGTGAAGTTTGTTCTCTTGGTGGAAGAGAAGGTGTACACATTTGGTAAAGGGGATTTGTCAAGTGGTGTGCATGGTTGTGATTTTGGGTGTACAAAATCAAGGATAAAGGAAAATCTCAAGGGGGTGGCTTGGGGACTGGATGTAGGTCACGAGGACCGAACCAGGATAAATCTCTCGTGTTTGCGTTTGTCTAAACTTTTCTGAGATTTGATTTTCTTTACTGCAAGTTTATTTATTTGTTTAACTTAAACCTTCTTTGTTTAGTATTTGTGTTGACTTTGTAGTTTAGATCCATAAGTGCCAACAGATAAAGTTCCGCATTTGGCATCATCTCGAGACCAACAATAATAAGTTAATTCAGATAATATATATCACCAAACATATTTATATATTGTATATCATATCACACTTCTCTTTAGGGCCTTGATTAATCTGAATTAACTTATTGTTGTGTTGGTATCCCTCTAAAGAGAAGCCCAAGAGAGAGCCCAGATTCTGGAAATATCCGAGCGCCTAGTCAGCCTTCTAGAAGCGCCAGCTGGGCCTGCAGGATGCGACAGAGCGCCAACAGAATGCGCAGGCGTAACGGTTTTGATTCTGCCGCGGAAACGCGGCTCTGGCCGGGTTTCCGCGGCAGGAATCTGGCCGTTGAGGCTCAGATTTGATCCTACGGCTGATATTTGGGAGCCCCTTCTTCTGAGGCCTATAAATAGACCACCAGGGCCAGTACGAGCGACTGAGGAGAGACTAAGGGAAAAACTTGTATTTTGTGAGGGAGTGTAGGTATTCTCTCTAGGTTTTTAGTTCTTCCTCTTCTTCCTCCTAGAGATTCTGTAAAAGAGAGAAAAGAAAGTGTTGAGAGCTTGTAAGCAAGGAGGTGACATCTTTTCTAAGCAAGGATTAATCAAAAGCTTTCTTCTCTTCTTTACATTCTCTAGTGCTTGCTTTACTTTCTTTTATTTTCATTGCACTTCTATTTACCATGCTTTGTTGTTTATTTTCTCTTGTAATGGATAACTAACTCTCTAACATGACTAGCTAACACAACTAACTTTGCTAACTTCTAACTCTTTGGGTGATTGCTAATTTCTAACTCTTGCAATGTTAAGTCTCTTTTTGATTTCCAAATGAAGATGAGTTGTGTTTACTATTGGGAAATGCTTGTTAGATATCCATATGATTCATGTGAGCCTCATTTAGAGCCTTGTCTTTAGAACAAGTGCCTTGATGGAACATGGAGATGGATCACCTAAATGTGCTAATGGATTGTAGAACAATTTCCTTACTTCAATGCTATCTTGTATATGCCTTGAGTGACTAATGAAACTTGTGTCTTCTTCCTTAAGCAATACTTTGAGTGGCACTCCTTGAATCCACCATGAAATTCTATCTCGGGAGCCGATGAATCAATGAGGCTACAAGCGAGAACCGAGAAGAACACTCATCTTCCAAAGTGGGAACATACTAGACCTAACAAGCAAGTCATATTCATTGCCAATGATTCAACATGAGGCATGTATCACCCATGAGCTTAGTAAGTTAGCAAGTTAGTAAAGTTAGCTAGTCATGGCCTTTCTCATTCTAAAGTTTTCCAAAAGCTTCTTTAACTAGTTTTCCTTTTCTCACAAGACAACTCTCCAAAGTCCTTCTCCATTTTCTTTTACATCGATTTTTCTTTCCATGCAACAAAAATACAAAAATTTCTTCTTTTTCTTTTCAAATTGTTTTTCTTTTTGAACATAGAAGAATCTTCGTTTTACCTCTCTCTTTGACTCGTGACCGCAAAGCTTCTATCGTGAGCTCTCCCTGAGGATCGACCCGTATAGCTTATGCTATAACGGTGATTTGGAAGGAGCATATTAAACATACATTTTAGGAGTTTCGAGCACTATAATTCCACAAAGAAGGTTGACTCTTAAACCCTCTATTTCTGACTTGAGTAAACTCTTCCCTTTTTCCTTCTTTACAAACAACCAGCACCCGCTTGTCCCTTCCTTCGTTTGACAACACACAATGTCATACCCCGTCTTCACACCTACTAGCTCCCGCTGGTGCCCAAGAGTAGGGGGAGAGAGTAGAATAGTGAGAGAGGGAGAGGTTGGGAGAGAAAGAGGTTGAAGAGATCTCAATTTTTGAGGGATTCTTGGGCTTGCCATGGAGATTTCTCCTCGAGGGAGAGGATGAAGATGATGAACTCTCATTGGACTCTTCTAAGATCTACACCCTTCTAATTTTACAAGTTTGCCATGGCCCATTTCATCTAAGTATCCAATTCTCAAATCAAGAAGATTTAGGCCCTTGATCTCCCCTCCCATGCATACCTACTCCCTCCACTAACAAAAAATATAAAAATTTCTCATAGTTGTGTTTTCTTGATAAATACACATATTTCATATATAATACTAGTATATCTATACGTTGAAGTACTATGTGCACAATAACTATGATGTATGTATACCACACAAAATTTCCAAAATTATTGAAATTCATTACATACTCAATTAATCAATATCAAATCTTTATAGTCTTAATAACCCAAGATTTATATTATTAAATTGGGGTTAATAATCTAGGGTGTTACAAGGATTTTTACTATGTCCACACATGACCTTCCACAAGGGATCTCCATTGAGGAATACAACTGAACACCTGGAGTACACAACTCCTCTCTCTACACAAACACCTCTACACAAGAGGGAGCACAAAGCAAAAAGAAATAAAACTTAGTGATCCACTGATCACAAATTCTCTCTTGGTGATCTCAAAGGATCACAAACAATTTTCTCACAAAACAAAGATCCTAAAAATAGGATTAGAATGGATTGGCTCAAGTAAGTGAGAAATCAAAGTGCTTGAAAATAAAACAACAAAGAAAATACTTTGGAAAAACTTCTTGATAGATATATAAAATGAAGAACAAAATAGAATTCCCAATGACTTAATTTTTTTTGATTTTTCAAAATTTTGAAGACAAATAAAGTTAGAGATTTTTAGCACAAAACTCTTTTGAAAAATTTTGTTATAAACACTTGAGAAGGTGGGAAAAATTGCTCTTGAAAATCTTAGGAGAAACAGGCCCGAAAGACCCAATTTTATAGGGGTCTGAAAATATAGTCGTTGGAGTCCAGAACAGGTCAAAAGTGACCTATTGGTTGATCACTCGGTCGACCGACTAACGGTCAGATTTCTGACCGTTGGGGTTGTTGGTCGACTGGTCGGTCGACCGCCCCAAGGCAAACTGCCTATCGGTCGACCGCTCGGTCGATTGCTAAAGCCTGTGCACCTCTGCGCTTGTCGGTTGACCGGTCGATCGACCGATCCAGGTTTCATTGACCGGTCGGTCAACCGTTAGCAGCCCAAAAATCAGGGTTATAGGTTGAAATATTTGGTCTTTTAAATACCTATTAAATTCCAAAAAAATACATAAAATCCAAAAAAATAAGTTCATGTAAGCACTTGAAATACAAATGTGTTTGATCAAAAGTCAACCCATATTACAAACAATTTGAACCATCTTTTAGGCATAAAAATTAAGCTTGAAACCAAAAACTGTATTTTCAAAAACTCATTTTATTTTTGTCTTCAAGAGTTTTTGAGAAGACTTCAAAATGAAAAACTATTTCTTAAAAACTTGTTCAAATATAATAATAAGATATTAAAACACATTTGAAGCATAGTGTATATGGATAGAATTCAATACACATATAAAAAATATATCTATGTTTTTGACATTAAATTCAAAAACTAAGTTTTGATGACACAAAACTGTTTTCCATTGATTTTGCAAAGGGGAAAACTTACAAAAAAAAGTTGAGGAGCTAAATTACAAGTAATACAGAAGATTACAAGTAGATCTCCTCAGAGATTCTGGAGAAGTGTGCCAATAGGAGTCTGGTCAGCACGCGACCACTTTGTTCTTTTGACGATGCGAGCGATGAGATTCCCTTCTCGCCTGGTTCGGGGAATCGGAGAACAGAAGGTTGGTAGAACCCTCTCGTTACTTCTCAAAACCGCCTTCACTTAAGAATTCCTTCTCGCCTGGTTTCGGAGATTCCTTAAGAAGAAGGGAGGTAATAGGGTATCAGCAACCTGATTAGAGAAGCAGCTCTCTAAAAGTCTCTGAATTCAAGAGAATAGATCTCTGTTTGTACGCGCGGTGCGTCCTCTCGAGAAGTCTGCCATCTCTTCCCGTGAAGTCGTCCAGAAGAAGTCTTTGCGTGTGTGGGAGGTCTTTGTGCGCGCCTCTCTCCTTGTGCCCCTGGTGGGCTATTTATAGGGAGAGCAAGGGTATAACTGTCCCTTGAAAATATAGAAACAGATCGAATCAAATCTGTTTAAATCTGGAAAGTAGCCTTGCTGCGAGGCTAGGATCAGCTTTTACGAAGCTAGAAGTAGCAGGTCGGTTGATCCTCTTGATATGTTTTGATTCTTTCTATATAATTGGAAGATCTCCCTTGATCCTCTTACTCATTTTAGGAGAGTCAAGAGATTATGGCAATCAACTGCCAAATTTGATCTCAGATTTGATCTTGATTGGATTTAATCTTGATCCTGATTAGATTTGATCTCATCTGGAGATTTAATTGGTCAAAAGTTGACCATAGCAAGACCCGCAACGGAGCTGCCGCGTCGAACTCACAGCGGAGCTAGAAGGCGCATCTGGCGAAGTCAGAAGAAAGCTCTTCAGCGGAGCTAGATAACATCTGTGGCGAAGCTACCGAACATCCTTCTGCGCGGTTGCGTGTGGCTTCAAGTGAATCTAACTCTCTATGGAGTTAACTTGAGTAGTTCAGGCGAAGCTATGAGTTAGCTTCCTGACGGAGTTGTGAATGGCTTCAAGGTGAAGTTTAGATGATCTCAGCCTCTCAGGCGAGGCTGTCCCTTTGGGCTCATGTGATGCTAAGTGCTAGCATCTTAGACCTGCTGAGGTCTGTTTAGAGACAATCTGGAGCTCACTGTCTGCTTCACTGGATCAGTAGAGTCCAATTTGCTTCTTTGTCCCTCGGAGATGGGTGAGAACTGGTCGTCAGCTTATCTGTCACTTGTCTTTTGTAAATGTCAACAAGTTTAGACATCGTTCGGACCAATAAGAATCTTGTCTTTTTTAAGTGTCAACAAGACCCCCTTCAGAGTTTTCGAAAGTCTGCAATGGCTCAGACTTCGAAATACTTTGAATTGCTTTGATCAGTGGTTGATTGGTAGTCAAAAGTGCATTTTTATCATAACATTTACCATCACATTTTCATATTTATTCATTTAATTCTGCACAATTATTAATAATTTATAATTTATTGTGTGCAGGCCTCGAATTATTATTTTAATAATAAATAAAGCTTAATGAAGCCCAAAAGCCCATATTTGAAGCCCAAGAGTCAAAGTGCAAATAGCAGATTGTCAAAGTGCAATTATACAAGGGCTAAAGTTGCAATTATTAAAGATGAGGGAAGGATAGAATTCTACCCAACCCTAAACTCTTGCAGGATGAGCATAAAAGCCAAAGATAAGAAGGAAATTCGTGGATAAAAGATTTGGGATATTTGAGATCAAGGTAACTTGATTTCTAAGTTATCTCGAAAATCCAGAATAAAGAGCCAGGATCACACTTCCAGAAGCAAGCGCCCAAATGGACGGACCAGAAGAAGCCACGCGCCAAAGAGCGTGGCCAGATTCCCTAGAAATGCAGCAATTCCACGGCAAAATCCCAGTTTTTGCGGCACTTTGATGTTATCTGGATACCAGATTTCGTGGGCGACTTTATCCGGGACTCTTCGACCTTCTGCACCTAGAAATACCCCCTGCAGTGCAACGTACAGAGTAGTCCAGCGTCCAGCAGAGGGCCAAAAGCTAGGGTTTTTAGGTTTTTCTTCTTTCTTCTAGGTTAGATTTTCTTTCCTCCTTTGTAAATTTTATTTTCTTTTTGTAAAAGCTGAGAGGAGACGATGTATTCATGGAGGAAGGGATCCACTTGTACTGATGGTGACAGTCGGTGTAAGTTGTATTTTTCCACCATTGTTTAATAATCAAATCGAGGTTTGTTTTTGTTCTTTTTATTCTATTCTTGTTTTATTGTGTCTCTATCTTTGTTCTATCATTGTTCTTCTATTTTTGTTTTATGACATTGTTTCTTTCTCTAATGTCTTGTCCACCATGAGATCCAACTGCTTCGAGAATACCTAGCCGAAGAAGGAACCTTGATGGCCTATGGCGATGAACAGGTCTTCATAGTTGTCTTTTATTTCGTAGTTAAGAAGGCGGACGATCCTATACGCCATGCTTGTACGCCTTCTAAGAAAAGGTAAATCATAGCAACGGTTCAAACGGTAAGCAGACTGAAGAGGTAATCTTTCTTTCTTTCTTTAGTGTAGATCTCTATTCCATCTATCTCAAATTCTTTTCTCCCACTTCATTGTAAATACAACTCTAATAATAAAAATAAATAATTTTTAGAGTAAAACTTACAAACGCTTCCATCGCTAGTCCCTCCCTGAGGATCACGACCCGCATAGCCTTGCTACAGCGGATTAGAATTGAGAACTTGCACATCCTATTCTTAAAACTAAATACTACATTTTGTGTGCAGGAAATCTCAGTCAACAAATTGGCGCCGTTGCCGGGAAGGACGGTAAGTTATTCTCTAATAAAAAAATATTTTTTATTAACTAATTCTTTTATTCTTTTCTGTTTGCAGGTTTGGAGAACAGGAAACAGAAACATAGCAGCAACAGTGGACATATAGCTATCCTGTACCTCTGCCCTCGAAGGCAGAGCACAGGAAGCTACTGTTTTGCCGCAGATCTGCGGCCAGAGCCGCAATTCTGCGGCAACAGTCGAGAACTACTGATCCTAATTTCTGCAGGTTGCTGCAAAGTTCGAATACTGTTTACTGCTCTGTTGATTTTGTTCTGTGATAACCCTGCTTACTTCTAATTAATTCAACAGTAAAAAGTTTGTTGTTAATGATAAAAATTGATTGGACGTTGCATATTAGGCACGTGTCTTTTCAATTTATTTATTTTTACTGTTGAAGAGTGCTGGCGACAAGGTACGTTTGCATAGCATATAGATTAGGAAACACTCTTGGTTGTTTACTGCTTTCTTGAGTGATTACTTTTCTACAGCTTTACACGTACACTAATTCATCTTAAGGGCATAACCCATAAATAAGATAAGGTGGGGATTTCATCACCCTTCCTTAGCCCAAAAATCATATCCCAAGCACTCACTAACCCAAGCCTAACTTAAAAATTAGTAGACGTTGGCCCTAGGGACATCTCGGACTCAATAGGAGATTATCCTAAGGGGGAACAGTCCTGGAAGTTGACTCTTGTCAAATCAGTGTCTAGGAAAGGGATTGAGGGCCGAAAGCCTGAAGATTGGTGGTTATTTAATTAAGGAACGTCTTTGACGGAAAACCTCCACCACTCTTGCCCTGACCTGGCTGATTAACTTGTGGTCAAAGTCTGCACCCTACCTCCCGTGGACAGTCTAACCAGTTAGGAGTCGTCTAGGTCATAGGTCTACCCTAACTTAGGTTAGAATTTTTCTTTTTTGTTTGTTTATTTGTTTGTTTTTTTTCTTTGTTTGTGTTGGTGTGATATGGCATATAATAATAATTCCAATTTTAATCCATATTACACACCTAACTATTATTCGGATATTACCAACCCGGCATATCATAACTTTGACCAATCTAGTGTGCCGGAATGGTCTTATCCGAATGAATATAGCCCACAACCCTCCATCTTATGACTATAATTTCCATAATAATTTCAACTCGTCACAGAGTTTATGGGGTTTCGAGTCCCCCGAGTCTAATTCTCGACCAAATTGTCCTCCATATCCATCTAGTCCACATTCTTCCTAAGATTCATACTCAGATCACCCATTCAGAATAGAAATCCATCTATCTTTGAAATGATGAGTATGAATGAGTCCAAGCAAAAATCACCATCAATCTTAGACATGATGATGCGTGAGTCCACCGACTCACAACTTCATCACGATTACCCGTCCTATTTTCAAGTCCAATCAGAACATGATGCACCTATCGACTATGAAGGGATGCTTGCCGCCATGAATCAGGCTAGATTAGCCCATGATCATGACCTAGATTTGATGGTTGAATCTTTACGTTCTCACCGTTCGGCCATTTCTGCTTTCATTGACCACTCGATTAGAGCCGACGAACCAAGTTGCTTTGGACAACAAGATTCTAATTCATTACCATCATGTGAACTTGCCGAAACTTCAAATTCTGATAACTTGGCAAGTTTTTCCTTTCCTGAATTAGAACTTGAACATGAATATGATCATGATCTCCCACTTGATGATTCAATTTTATTTCCTGATCCAATAATGACTCCAGTGTCTCCACTTGATTTCACTTTTCCCGAGTCAACATTGGATCCTATTCCAATTCATTATGAAATTGAATCACCCATTTTAGATGATCATATTGAACTTGACCTAGATTCTCACAATCTCTTTACTTCTGAAACTGATTGTACAATTCTGACGGAAGATGTTGACCTTAGTTTTGAAGAATTGTATGGCGATGAGCTAGAATTCCTTAATATTGGAAGTAAAGAGATATCACTCATATTAGGTCACATTTCATTGTGGGAAGAAGATTGTGGACTTGAGTTTCTATTTCTTGACTTGGACCCACTTCTGAACTTAGCCCGACTCCTGAGCCCTTACTTGATTTGAGCTTCTTCCCTGAGTCGGTATTCGTTCCCGCACCAATAATGTCCAAGTCAATAATTCCATCTTTTCATACTCCATTTTGGGACAAGGAGGTTGAGACAATTAACTCTGAAATTTATTATGAAAATTGGAAATTTGATGGGGTGGAAATACTAAAAACTGATTATACATATATTTTAGTGGGTTATGTAAGGAAAGTTTCTGGTGGTTCCACCAAATTATCTGTCATCTTGATTGGGCCGCATTTCGTGGACCAATTAGACCACCTCCGGAACCACCACCCTAAGGTAAGTTCCGCCTTCCCTTGTTCTGTTTATGCATGAGATAAGTGTGGGGGTGGGCTTTACTAACATACTAACATAAGTAGATACTAACAAAATTTGCTAATAAAAAAAAATTTAAAAAATTTAAAAAAAAATGTTATAAAAAGGAAGTATTTTGACTTATTTTTTGAAAGAAATCTAAGTTAGTTTTAAGGATTAGGAAAATCATGATTAGGATTTCTAAAACTTGGTCAAAATAAATAAATTGTTTAAAATTTAGGTATAGGAGAGAAATTGATTAAATAGTTAGTCTTAATTTTTACCTTAATGAAATGTGCATACCAAATGCATATCTAGGACTCTAAGACAAAGACCTTGTGCCTCATAAAAAAAAAAAAAAAAAAAGAAAAAAAAATCACCAATTAAGCTGATACATGTGCCTCAAGAAGCATAAGTATTCATGCCTAAAGGTGAGTAAATAAAATAAAGTCCTTAGTTTTGGGGCCTAGTTCACTCGAATTTGAGTCCGCGGGGTGTTTTCTCACCTGGTGCCCTAAAGCCAACCGGTTTGGGAGTCATCGACTTTAAATGGGTGGATTAGAAAGCCTAAGGAAATTAAGGAAAAATTACTTATATATGTATTAACACATCTAATAGTCAATTAGTTAGGTATGAGGGCCTCAAGAAGCCTTAATGCTTATACGAAAGAAAATTAGATGCGTTATACATATTAAAACAAAAAAAAAAAAAAAGAAAAAAAAATATATATAGAGGCATGAGAGTCCAAGTTAAGGAATTCCTAGTATAAATTCATAAGGATGCATATGATTTTTGGTAACGAAAAAGACTATATTAGAAGTTCAATTTTGACCCTTACCTAAAATGAAAACAATTTACTTTATAAAGACTAAGTCTAAGAATGAATAAAAATGAGGATCCTAAAACTTATAGACTACTTAGTCTCTTCAATAATAATTCAAATATTTTCTTTTATGGATTTTGTGGGTGTAATCCGCTGAAAACCCTCACGAGACAACACTCGTCCTCTAGGGTAACCTAGAGGTTTAACGGCTTGTTGCACGTGCTAAGTGCAATCGTGATTCCTACGAAAGTGAGTTAGGTTAGATTAACTTTTCATTTCTTTTTCTTTTTCTTTGTTTTTACTCGAGGACGAGAAAAAAGATAAGTGTGAGGGTGTGATTGGTAGTCAAAAGTGCATTTTTATCATAACATTTACCATCACATTTTCATATTTATTCATTTAATTCTGCACAATTATTAATAATTTATAATTTATTGTGTGCAGGCCTCGAATTATTATTTTTAATAATAAATAAAGCTTAATGAAGCCCAAAAGCCCATATTTGAAGCCCAAGAGTCAAAGTGCAAATAGCAGATTGTCAAAGTGCAATTATGCAAGGGCTAAAGTTGCAATTATTAAAGATGAGGGAAGGATAGAATTCTACCCAACCCTAAACACTTGTAGGATGAGCATAAAAGCCAAAGATAAGAAGGAAATTCGTGGATAAAAGATTTGGGATATTTGAGATCAAGGTAACTTGATTTCTAAGTTATCTCGAAAATCCAGAATAAAGAGCCAGGATCACACTTCCAGAAGCAAGCGCCCAGATGGACGGACCAGAAGAAGTCACGCGCCAAAGCGCGTGGCCAGATTCCCTAGAAATGCCGCAATTCCACGGCAAATCCCAGTTTTTTGCGGCACTTTGATGTTATCTGGATACCAGATTTCGTGGGCGACTTTATCCGGGACTCTTCGACCTTCTGCACCTAGAAATACCCCCTGCAGTGCAACGTACAGAGTAGTCCAGCGTCCAACAGAGGGCCAAAAGCTAGGGTTTTTAGGTTTTTCTTCTTTCTTCTAGGTTAGATTTTCTTTCCTCCTTTGTAAATTTTATTTTCTTTTTGTAAAAGCTGAGAGGAGACGATGTATTCATGGAGGAAGGGATCCACTTGTACTGATGGTGACAGTCGGTGTAAGTTGTATTTTTCCACCATTGTTTAATAATCAAATCGAGGTTTGTTTTTGTTCTTTTTATTCTATTCTTGTTTTATTGTGTCTCTATCTTTGTTCTATCATTGTTCTTCTATTTTTGTTTTATGACATTGTTTCTTTCTCTAATGTCTTGCCCACCATGAGATCCAACTGCTTCGAGAATACCTAGCCGAAGAAGGAACCTTGATGGCCTATGGCGATGAACAGGTCTTCATAGTTGTCTTTTATTTCGTAGTTAAGAAGGCGGACGATCCTATACGCCATGCTTGTACGCCTTCTAAGAAAAGGTAAATCATAGCAACGGTTCAAACGGTAAGCAGACTGAAGAGGTAATCTTTCTTTCTTTCTTTAGTGTAGATCTCTATTCCATCTATCTCAAATTCTTTTCTCCCACTTCATTGTAAATACAACTCTAATAATAAAAATAAATAATTTTTAGAGTAAAACTTACAAACGCTTCCATCGCTAGTCCCTCCCTGAGGATCACGACCCGCATAGCCTTGCTACAGCGGATTAGAATTGAGAACTTGCACATCCTATTCTTAAAACTAAAATACTACATTTTGTGTGCAGGAAATCTCAGTCAACAGTGGTATGTGAAGTACGAACGTCGCCATGGTAGTTGAGTTCAGCTTCGCTTTCAATCCTACTTTGGGATAGATTCGTTGAAGAATCGTGTAGATTCATGACTCTGAGTAGCTTCGCATCTGGGTAGCTTCGCGTCCGAGCCTTCTGGAATAGGTTCGCTTTGGAACATCTTCCCTTTCCCAAAGCCAACTGCTTTCGGCAGTTACGAGAAGGATTGCTCCTTTTTCGAGGTTATAATAACCTCTCTTGCATTAATCGAGGGAGATTCCTCCTTTGTGCGCTTCTGAAGGAGAATATTCCCTTTCTCAAGGCTTAATAAATGCCTTAATGAGGGAGATCATTTCTTCCTTGCACGGTTTCGAGGGAAACCGTTCCCTTTTTCAAGGCTCAATAAATGCCTTAAATCCGCTCGCGCTTCTATGCCTGAAGCGGCAGCGCTCAGGCCATGAGGCCTATAAATAGGACACCTGAGGTTCTCTGAAGAGAAGTGGTCTGCTCTTCTCTTCTCTTGGTTATTAGAGAGAGATACTCAGCTCTCTGAACTAGTCGGGATGCCCACTCTGATTATTACCCGGCCAAGGACCGGTAAGTTTCGGTCATCCAGAGACTTCGCCAATAGACTGATCACCTTTAGGGAGTTTAACTCCCTTAATTTAGCTTTAACAACTGCCTCAGGGATTGATTTCCCTTTTCCTTTGTTTGTATTGGACGATCTGCAGAGAAGGGTTTCAGCCCAGCTTTCCAGCGAAGCTATCATTGCATTCTTGTTAAGTTCGCCATTTAGGCAGAACTTGGGACTTAGTCTCTCCAAGGTTGAGCCAGTCTTGCCATATTGGTGGGGCTAAGACTGCGTCCCTCAGGGTCAGTCTGGCTTAGCCATATCGGCGAGGCTAGGACTTGGCTTATGCTGAGCTAGCCCATCATTACCGTGCAAGCGAGGTTATCCTCTACTTTAACTGAAATCAGTCTTTAACTGAATCGGATATAAATTGCTTCGCCTCAAAGAATGTGACTTAGCATTTTTGTAGCTCTTCCCTTGACTGACTGCTGACTTGTTTCAGTTTGCATTGCAGTGAGCTATGTTCGCCAATCTTTCGACTTGATGAAAGAGACCAAGAAGTTGCCTCTTGCTTTTTCGGTTGAAACTTTAATCCTAAGCAGGAGGAACAAACTGGGGCAACTGATGTGTGTTCCCAGAAGAGGTTGACAGTCGCTTATCCGAGATGATCCACTTCGAGGCGAGGCTGGTAGTCGCTTATCCGAGAAGATCCACTTCGAGGCGAGGCTGGTAGTCGCTTATCCGATATGATCCACTTTGGGAAAGCGGACGTCACCTGTAAGGTCTCGGATCCTTCATTGCCAATTTTCATCAAAGAAGATCCAGCCTTCTTGTGGCAATCGGTCCTTCGCCAATTTTGATTACGGAAGGTTCAACTTCCTGGTGGCACCATCTGTCCTGGTGGCACCATCTGCCATTATGCGAAGGATTACGGCCTTTCGTGTCCAGTTGGTTTGGCTTGAAAGTAGAAAGGACCACTTGTATGCCTTTTGAGGAAATGATTCTATTGTATGAAATCCAACCTTGATGTAGTATCAATGTACCCTTCCTTTTAAATTAATGAAAGTTTATTTTTTGCTCATCTGATTTTTGCTTTGCCTTCATTTTGAATTGACTCAGCGGAGCTATGCGAAGTTAAGGACAATCCTTTCTGAATCAGAGACGACCTTCCAGCGAAGCTAGCATAAATTTTCTGCGAAGTTCGGACTGTGCCTTTAGCGGAGCTAAGGTAGGCTTTGCGGCAAAGTAATCGATACGTCGCGCTAAGTCAGCACTTGACTTATGGCGGAGTTAGCTCAGAGGGCAACCTTGGTTGAGATTGAAGCTCGCTTGGCTCAGACAACGAGCTTTAATGAGGCTGAGCTGAGATCGCAGGCGCTTGTCCGGGCTGCTGGTGATAGGAAGACAAGGCTGGTCTTCCTTGAAGAACGGATCAGATCTTACGACGCACGCTCATAGCTTGTAATATATGTGCCTTCATGTATCCCTTCTTTTCGGAATCAATAAAAATAATTTTGTTTTGACTCCCCTATCGTGTCTCCAATTTGTTTTATATATATATTTTTTGAATTGTCGCTTCCAAGTTGTATTGCAGCTATTTAAAAGGAGAGTCCTTACTGTACTAAATAATGAGACTTGGCCATCTGCCGGTTCAGAGGTCGCAATGACATAACCGATTAAGAAGCCACCAAGCTCAAAATAGTCCTTGTCGGACTGAAAGGTGATACTTGTCTTTTGTATATGTCAACAAGTATAGAGTAGTCCTTGTCGGACTAAAAGCTGAGACTTGTCTTTTGTAAATGTCAACAAGCTCGAAGTTGAGACTTGGCTATCTGCCAGTTCAGAGGTCGCAATGACATAACCGGTTGAGAAGCCACCAAGCTCAAAGTTAGTCCTTGACGGACTAAAAGGTGAGACCTTTCTTTTGTAAATGTCAACAGGCTCGAAATTGAGACTTGTCTTTTGTAAATGTCAACAAGCTCGAAATTGAGACTTGGCTATTTGCCAGTTCAGAGGTCGGAATGATATAACCGATTGAGAAGCCACCAAGCTCAATGTTAGTCCTTGACGGACTAAAAGGTGAGACCTGTCTTTTGTAAATGTCAACAGGCTCGAAATTGAGACTTGTCTTTTGTAAATGTTAACAAGCTCAAAATTGAGACTTGGCTATCTGCCGGTTCAGAGGTCGCAATGACATAACCGGTTGAGAAGCCACCAAGCTCAAAGTTAGTCCTTGACGGACTAAAAGGTGAGACCTGTCTTTTGTAAATGTCAACAGGCTCGAAATTGAGACTTGTCTTTTGTAAATGCCAACAAGCTCGAAATTGAGACTTGGCTATCTGTCGGTTCAGAGGTCGCAATGACATAACCGGTTGAGAAGCCACCAAGCTCAAAGTTTGATGGGATTTGGAAAAAGGTTTCGTTTTCATTGCAAAAAACGAGGAGATCACTGTCATAGGTTTAATGTTAACGTAATAGCAAAATGGATGGAAAGATCTATATATATGGTCTTACCATTCTATGGATGAGAATTGGTAAGTGATTTTGGAAAGGGAATCAAATGGGGACAGGTCCCTTAGGATTTTTAGCAAATCCTCAGCTGTCAACGGGTTTGATATATCTTTACCAACTACCGTTTGAGTCGGGCTAGCCATGCTATTCCCCTCAGCATGATGAGTTGTCGAGGACTTATGTTGGGCTTAAAGGCCAACATTTTCCTCTATCCTTAACCGTTAAGGATGTTGGATCATTTGGTATGTGTAACCTTGATTCTCCTTTGAGACAAACAATGTATGACCAGGTTCCTACTGGTTTATGGTTGCATGATCTCGTTTGGAGGAAGAGAGAGGCTCTCGTTGCGTGTACCTTGGATGTGAAGGTCTTGATCAGAGGTGGAGTGTTAACTTGATCATGAGAAGGATCCTTAATCAAGGATAATACTTCTTTAAGAACTTACCATTGATCGGCATCATGAGTAAATCGCCATCTGAAGTCATAAGGCGGTATGCTCCGTTTGAATAGACTATTTCTATTACAAACGGTCCTTCCCATTTAGACTGAAACTTGCCTTTGGTCTTGTGCGTCATAATTATCGGTCGTCTGATGGCTAAAACCAAATCTCCCTTCTGGAAGATTCTCTGTTTGACCTTCTTATTGAAGGCTTTTGAGATTCGAGCTTGATACAACTCGATGTGTTGCTGAGCTTGTAGTTGCTTCTCATCTAGGGCTTCGAGCTCTTAAAGGCGCAACCGATTATTGTCCTCTGATGTGATCTTAGTCATTAAAGCGACTCGTAATGATGGCATCTGGATCTCCAATGGTATGACTACTTCACACCCGTACACCAGGGAAAAGGCGTATTGCCTGTGGGGCCCGAACCGTGGTTCGGTAGGCCCAAAGACATTCACCAAGCTTTTCGTCCCAATCTCGCTTATTCGAGGAGACGAACTTCTTGAGTAACTTGATGATTGTTTTGTTGAATGCTTCCGCCAAGCCATTAGCGGCGGGATTATAGGCAGTTGAAGCCACATTCTGAATTCGGTATTTATAGCAGAACCGATAGAATACCTGGCTTATGAATTGGGGACCGTTATCATGGATGATCCGCCTAGGGACACCAAATCGATGGATAACATGGTGTTTGATGAAATTCACCATGTTAGAAGTTTTGACTTCTACCAGTGGTATGGCTTCTGCCCACTTTGAAAAGTAATCGGTTATTGCTAGGATAAACCGGTGACCTCTTGTCGAAGAGGGGCTGATTGGCCCTACGACATCGATTCCCCATGCTTCAAATGGCCATGAAGCAACAGTTGGGTGGAGCAACTCTAAGGGCTGGTGTATGAAGTCCGCATGAATCTGGCACGCTTTACACCTCCGTGCATATTGGATGGCATCGGCTATCATGGTTGGCCAATAGTATCCAAGCCTATGCAATCTGTCTTTAAGTTTTAGACCTGGTTGATGATCTCTGCAAATGCCGTCGTGTGCCTCTTTAAGCACTTCCTGCGCCTCTGAATTGGAAAGGCAATGGAGGAGGACACCGTCATATGAACGACGGTAAAGTGTCTTCAGAATTGGATCGTAGTAGAAACGGAGAGACCTTCGTCTGATGGATGCCGCTTCTTTAGGATCGTCTGGCAGCAGACTATGTAAGGCATAATCAATGAGAGGAAATCGCCATCTCTCGGCTCAAGATCCGTCGAGACATTATAGGCTTCTCGGGTTCTTAACATATGCTTAAGAGCATACAAGGTCGAGTTGCCACTGTGAGGTGATACTCGGTGTCGACTGGCAGGGCTAGTATTGTTGCTAATGCAGCAAGAGCGTCCGCCTTGACATTATGAGATCGAGACACGTGCCCGATGTAGAAACCATCAAACAGATTAGCCAATTCGATGGCTATATGGTAATAAGGCACCAAGTTTTCGTGGACCTCATATTCGCCTTTAACCTGATTGATAATCAGTTTTTGAATCGCCGTAGGCTTCGAGGTAGCGTACCCCCATTCCGTGGGCGAGCTGAAGGCTAATGAGCAGAGCATTATATTCCGCTACATTGTTGGAGCATGATTCCGTCAGAGAGAATGCTCTAGGAAGGACGTGATTTTGTGGAGAGATAAACATAACCCCTATACCGACGATGATCCTGCCCTTAGGACCTATTCGTGATGCTCCATCGAAGAACATCTGCTACACTTCATCCTCTGAAGTTACATTGGACTCGAAGACTTCATCTGGAATATCTTCGTGAAGTTTTGAGTTTTTCGGGACTGAATGAGCAGCCAAGAACTCTGCAAGGGCCTGGCCTTTAATCGCCTTTTGAGGGATAAAGGTCATGTCGTATTGAGACAAAAGGAGTGCCCATTTAGCTAATCTTGAATTCAATGATCCTGGCTTCATCATGAGAAGGCGCAAAGGATTCACTCTGGAGATGACATGTATGGTTTGGCCAACCAAATAATGTTGTGTCTTCTGAATGGCAAAGACAAGGGCCAAGCACTCCATCTCGATAGGATTATAGCGAGATTCCGCCCCTATCAGAGTCCTGCTCAGATAATAAATGGCCTGCTCGTGACCATTGTCATCCTTTTGAGCAAGGAGGGCATCAAGAGAATGGTCCATAGCTTTCACATAAAGCAAGAATGGTTTCCCTGATGTGGGAGCCACTAAGACTGGAGGTTTTGTGAGATATCTCTTGATGTCTTCATAAGCTTCCTGACAAGCTTGATCCCATACGAAGGAAGCACCCTTTTTCATGAGTCGGGTGAACGGCTGACAGCGGCCTGAGAGATTTGCGATGAATCTTCTAATATAAGCCAGTCTGCCCTGCAAGCCTCTAAGCTATTTGAGATTCATCGGTAGATGCATGCTCTGAATGGTTTTGACCTTGTCTGGGTCAAGATGAATTCCTTTTGATGTAACGATAAACCCAAGGAATTTGCCACTCGAAACTCCCAAGAAGGATTTTGTCGGATTCATTTTTAGTTGATGAGCCCGCATTATGTCGAACATCGTTCTCAAGTCACGAAGATGGTCATTCTTATTGCGGCTTTTGACAGCAATGTCGTCGACATAGCATTCTACTGTTTTTCGGAGATGATCGCGGAAGATTGTACTCATTGCCCGCTGATAGGTTGCTCCGGCGTTCTTTAGCTCGAAGGGCATCACAGTGTAGCAGTATACCCCCAATGGCGTTTGGAACGAAGTATGCTTCTCGTCGTCGGGATACATCTTAATCTGATTGTACCCTGAAAAGCCGTTCATGAAAGATATTCTTTCGAATCCACAGGTATTGTCAATCTTGACATCGGTGATGGGTAGTGGGAATTCGTCTTTAGGACAAAATGTATTGAGATCACGGTAGTTGATGCAGATTCGTATCTTCCCGTTCTTCTTGAGGACGGGAACGATATTAGCAACCCAATCTGGATGCTGTTCCTCCATATGAAGCCACATGCAATGAGCTTGTGAACTTCGGCTTCAATAGCCTCCATAATGTTCGGGCGAAATCGACGTTGTTGTTGCTTGACTGGCTTGGCGTCGGGTTTGATATTCAGACGGTGCATGGCGACTTGTGGATCAAGTCCGGGCATGTCTTCGTAGTTCCATGCGAAGACGTCTATATACTCCTTTACGAGTATTATTAATTCTTCCTTTTTCATAAGTGACAAGCTTTCACTTATAAAGATGGGCTTAGGGTGATCTTGACTACCTAAGTTGACCTGCATCACCTTGTCTTCAGTAGGTGGGTCGCGTAGTTCGAATCGCTTTTCCCATTGGAGATCTAATTGCTGAGCCTATGGTTCCTCATCAGTAGCTTCCGCAGGCTCCAATTGACTGCTTGAGGTCATATTAATGGTGAGATTCTTGAACATCATTCCCACACTGACATCTGAGTCCCACTCAGAGGATGAGGCGGAATGCGATGGAATTGGTTCATCATCTTTGAATTGAACCGTTGCTAGCGATGTGGGTGTAACGTATCCCAACCCCCGTGTGTATTATCATAGTAATTTGCAGGCTTCCCTTTTGGCATAAAGTTACGCAGCAAACTACGCCTTCCTTTTCCGAAATTCAGGCCTTCTCCATGCTTTAGGTTGTACCCCATTTTCTTCATAATATGGCGCGCTGGTCACGCATAATGGAAGAATTGTGGGGTGTCTGAGTCTGAACTTGAATCTGCGGCTATGGACCCTCGTGGTTGGGCTCTAACGAAAATTATCCGTAACTGACCTTCTTTGGATGGAGGGATTACCAAAACGGCCTCTTCTACAGATTCCATGGGCGTACCGGATGCACTTGGTCTATGTAAAGGCATGTGTAGAAAGCTATCCATGATGGATTCAGACAACCCAATACTCGCAAGATAATCAAAAGAAATATTATCATTAATTACCCATTCACCTTCATCTTCAGAAGGTGTGTTACATTGGGGATTATTAAGACATGCTATAATCGGTTCATTAATCAAAATGGATGGCACGTTTGCTTCAGATTCTGAATCCGCCTCATTGCCACTATCATCATTGTCCGGCAGCGATTCTTTGGATATTTCACCAGTCTCTAGATACAGGAGAGCGTCAGTGAAGTAATTCTCCACCCCTTTGAATGGTTGCTTCTCAGCGAAAACAGTTCGTACTGTCACGTCATCCTCAACATATTTGAAGCATTGGTGCAGAGTAGAGGGAAGGATCCAGTTGGCGTGGATCAACGGTCGTCCTAGCATCAGGTTATATGACTTGTCAGCGTCAATGACATAGCACGTCACTTCCGATTTCAGGCTCCCGATTCGGCAACGGAGTCGAATTTTCCCAAGTGGATGACTACTCCCGGCATTGAAACCGTATATTATAGTAGTGGTTGCGGACAACCTATATAGCGGAATACCGAGGAAGTAGAGAAGCCTTTTGGGGATGATGCTGAGTGCGGACCCCGGATCGACTTGTACCCTTTTGATGCATGTTGAACCGATGTATCCGGTGTAGTACAGAGGTCGATCGTGCTTGTTGTCTTTGAGAAGCATATCTTCCGCTGTGAAGGTAATAGCGGGGACCTTTGATTGTGCATGATGGCATTCAGGACACGGAGACTGAGCGTCATCTTTAGGGGTCTCTGGCATATATGTCAGGAATGATTCTGAATTAGCCAGGCATCCCTGAGTGCTTCTCTTGTCTCTTTTGAGAGATGAAGTAGCTCGTGTATAGTAATACGAGCCGGGATATTAGCCAATTGGGCCAATATGTCAAAACGAAAGGGTGTGTCAAGCCCTGGGCCTGAAGGCTTCTTCAGGACATGGTCGAACCAGACTTCTTTAGGCTTCTCTTTTCCCTTGGTTGGAATCAAAGCGGATGTTGGTACTTGTATTGACGTCGTTTGCTGTTGTGTCTCGTCAGTAGCTTTCTCATACTGTTTTAAGTATGATTTTTCGGATCGAGTACCCGTCGGCTGAGGTACATCGGCCTGCGTTGTGCAAGCATGCTTTTCTCCTTCAGAATCACTGAGGGAAGCTGACGTAAGATTGTCATCGTCCGGCAGGAGGGAGATGACATTGCAAGATTTGCCCTTCGACTTGGACTTCTTTGAATCCCACTGTACGTCTTGGACAAGGTCTGGGTGTATCCACATGACTTCCCCTGTCTCCAATGTCAAGGGAACAAGACCTCTATTATCTTGAGTTTTAGCCGCAGGATGTTTGACTTCCAGCCGTGGCACAGGGACTGGATAGGTCCCGTCAGGAACTGTGACCTTTGGGGTTTTGCCAAACTCGATGGTCACCATATTGGCAGTGACTTTCTTCTGCTCTGCGTTCAGTGTCAGGACCCCTGCGTCGATCAAGGCTTGAATTCTGTCCTTGAGGACATAGCAATTGTCGGTAGGATGGTGAATCATCCTGTGGTAGAGACAGTATTTGGGATCGTTCGTGCGTCCTATCTCATTGGGACGTCGAGCCTCTGGTAGCTTCATTTTATTCCCTTTGTGGAGTAATGGAATATTGTGACCACCTGATCGTCTCTGAAGGAATACTGTTTCAGAGGGAACTTAGACTCCTGATTATTGAAGCCACCTTTCTTGGCCTTCGACTGAACATCCTCTGATAATTCAACGGACATAGTCTCCTTCCCTTTGGCTTGAGAAGACTGCGCTATGTCTCTACATCCTTTGTTGTTCATACCCTTAGGGGTAGAGGGTTCAAACTTTTTAGCCGACTTTTCGGCTATCTCAGCTTGTTCGACCAGTTCTTTCCAGTTATGGGCTTTGACAGCCCCCATGCGAACCTCTACTTGGTCTAAGAAGTTGTGCCTGCACGTCTGTAAGAGCATGGGTAATGGCATCCCTGCTGGGCACATCAAAGACAAGTTTCTGAATCGCTCAATATAGTCACAGAAAGATTCACCCTTCTTCTGCACGGTGGAGAGGAGCTTGTCCATGGTTACCTCGGTATCGTCTTCATAGAAACGAGAAAGGAATCAGGTTTCCAGGTCGATCTAAGAATTGACAGAGCCCGGAGGGAGACTTCGGAACCAATCAAATGCTACCCCTTTAAGGTGCCAATGAACAGCCTAGCCATGATAGCGTCATTGTCTATAACATTACCGGTTTGAGACCGAAAATAGTAGATGTGCTGGTTTGGCGAGCTCTTTCCATCATAGGTATGCAATGTTGGTGGTTTGAACTTCGGTGGGTATGGCACTGAATCCCACTCCAACGGGTAAGGACGGACTGTCCCCACTTTCTTTAACTCATCCCTCTGAGTTAGGGATGTGATTTGAGCTTGAAGGCCCTTAAGGACTTCAACGTCTAAAGAAGAACCCTCCTTGGACTTTTCCGTCTTCGGCTGGTCATTGCTAAGATGTTCTTCCTCGTCATGGTTACTCCCAGTATCATGTTATTCCGGTTATTAAGGAGTTGAGCGAGCATCTGTTGAATGTTGTCCAGAGCTTCTTGCTGAGTTTTGAAAGTTTGCTCCTGAGCTTCCAAACGTCGACGAAGGTCGTCATTACCATTATCAGCCATGTTTACTGATGCTCTGTTTGTTCGCACCGAGCTGACTGTCGCCGAAGAAGCATACCCGCTATCTTTATCTTCTTTATCAGATGATTGGACTGATCTTCTCCTTGGTTCTGGAAAGCTACTGCCATTGAGGAAGAAGGCTGTTCATAACTGTAGGGTATGGCCACCCTAGATCTGGTGTTTCGGAAAACACCCTCTTCATGCACCAAGACTTCGCCTAAGCCTGGGCTGTAATCTAGATCTGGGGAGCTGTAGGGAGTGTCATCGGACGCTTGTCTGCCCCTGCGCAGCTCTTGTCCTCTCCCGGTCATGTTGACGGATGCGGAGGGTAGGTCTCGCGAGACGCTCCTTTTATGATGTTTCACCGGGGCTTGTACCGACAGTCGATCAAAAATTGATCGTCGGCCTGGAGAAGTGGCGAGGCTTGGTCCTAGCCGGCAATGGACTGAGTGGACGGTTACCAGCTGACATCCCACTTGTTGACAACAGGGGGAAGTAGTTCGAAAATATTCCGACTTTCGTTTGTTCGTCAAGAATTCCCGCAAGTCAGACCCAGTTGGGCCTAAATGATCCAGCGCAGAAGCTCTTTTGGATCGCGCATAGGACGATGTCCTACTTCTTTTATCACTGCAGAGGGGATTGGCACAGAGTAGTGCTTCAGTTCTAGCTTCGCGGCTAAGAACCTTGGAAACACCCTTGGGCACTGAAGCTGCATAAGCAACGCTATCAGCACTTAGGGACAAACCCTTAGCTCCGCCGCAAGACATGAGCTTAGCGCTTGACGAACCGGAGGGTGGAGCATGCTGTGGTGCTTTATCCGCTGTGCTGCTGCGAAGGCGATTGGCCTTAGATAGTGCTTCGGTTCTAACCTCGCGGCTAAAAGCTTTGGAAACGCCCTTGGACGCTGAAGCTGCATAAGCAACGCTATCAGCACTTAGGGACAATCCCTTAACTCCGCTGCGAAGAGCGAACGAAGCACGCTGTTGTGCTTTGACTTGGGCTTCGCGGCTAAGGACGTTGCGCGTACGCTGTGGTACAGTAGCTTCGCTCGTAAGAACGAGGCTGGTGTGAGGCGCTACTGATCTTGAATTGGGCGAAGGTATTGTCGCCCTTGTATCTTCGCGGCTAGCAGCATTGTTGGAACAGGCAGGCATCTTGCCTTTTTCTTCGCGCGAGAGACGCACTTCTGGCGTAGCTACGTCTGAGGCTTTGCCTAGAGCCTTCTGTTTTGGCCTCCACATCTTCTTTGACAAGGGAGACTTAGGTTCGCAAGGAACCTGACTAGCCACACGCGAGGCTGAGGGGTGTTGGCAGAATTCTGCTCCTGGTTTCTGTTCTGAAACCTTGGTCATGGAGACCTTTCTATGCTTTCGTGCATGAAGCATTAGACCACCCCCAGAGAGGACTTCTTCAAATTTTTCCTGGCCGAAGTGGACAACCAGGTTCTCTAAAGTGTTGGACTTGGACTGCGGGCGTGCTTCCTTGTTGCGCCAGAGAACCGCAGTAGGCTCGCAGAGAGCCTTATCTGTCTCCGCAGAGACTTGCCTTGAAGATATAGCCAGAGAGGCTCTGGCTGCACCGGCTTTCCCGAATTTAGAGATAGACCCGAAGGTCTGTTCGTCGCATTGTAACACTTGATTCTCAGCAGCGAAGAATTCAATCCCCGGCGGAGTCGCCATCTTGTTTTCCATTGATTTTGCAAAGGGGAAAACTTATAAAAAAAAAAGTTGAGGAGCTAAATTACAAGTAATACAGAAGATTACAAGTAGATCTCCTCAGAGATTCTGGAGAAGTGTGCCGATAGGAGTCTGGTCAGCGCGCGACCACTTTGTCCCTTTGACGATGCGAGCGATGAGATTCCCTTCTCGCCTGGTTCGGGGAATCGGAGAACAGAAGGTTGGTAGAACCCTCTCGTTACTTCTCAAAACCGCCTTCACTTAGGAATTCCTTCTCGCCTGATTCTGGAGATTCCTTGAGAAGAAGGGAGGTATTAGGGTATCAGCACCCTGATTAGAGAAGCAGCTCTCTAAAAGTCTCTGAATTCAAGAGAATAGATCTCTGTTTGTACGCGCGGTGCGTCCTCTCGAGAAGTCTGCCATCTCTTCCCGTGAAGTCGTCCAGAAGAAGTCTTTGCATGTGTGGGAGGTCTTCGTGCACGCCTCTCTCCTTGTGCCCCTGGTGGGCTATTTAAGGGAGAGCAGGGTATAATTGTCCCTTGAAAATATAGAAACAGATTGAATCAAATCTGTTTAAATCTGGAAAGAAGTCTTGCTGCGAGGCTAGGATCAGCTTCTGCGAAGCTAGAAGTAGCAGGTCGGTTGATCCTCTTGATCTGTTTTGATTCTTTTCATATAATTAGAAGATCTCCCTTGATCCTCTTACTCGTTTTAGGAGAGTTAAGAGATTATGGCAATCAACTGTCAAATTTGATCTCAGATTTGATCTTGATTGGATTTAATCTTGATCATGATTAGATTTGATCTCATCTGGAGATTTAATTGGTCAAAGGTTGACCATAGTAAGACCCGCAACGGAGCTTCCCCGTCGAGCTCACAGCGGAGCTGGAAGGCGCATCTGGCGAAGTCAGAAGAAAGCTCTTCAGCGGAGCTAGATAACATCTGTGGCGAAGCTACCGAACATCCTTCTGCGGGTTGCGTGTGGCTTCAAGCGAAGCTAACTCTCTGTGGAGTTAACTTGAGCAGTTTAGGCGAAGCTATGAGTTAGCTTCCTGACGGAGTTGTTAATGGCTTCAAGGCGAAGTTTAGATGATCTCAGCCTCTCAGGCGAGGCTGTCCCTTTGGGCTCATGTGATACTAAGTGCTAGCATCTTAGACCTGCTGAGGTCTGTTTAGAAACAATCCGGAGCTCACTGTCTGCTTCACTGGATCAGTAGAGTCCAATTTGCTTCTTTGTCCCTCGGAGATGGGTGAGAAATGGTCGTCAGCTTATCTATCACTTGTCTTTTGTAAATGTCAACAAGTTTAGACATCATTCGGACCAATAAGAATCTTATCTTTTTTAAGTGTCAACAAAAACTTAAACATATGAATTAGAATCATCAAAATAAGATTTTCTACAATATGAAATAATAATGTATTTAGATGAAATTCAATCCACATTTAAACATGTAAAACTTGTTTTGATTCTATCTATTCATGAAAACCATATATGTATTCTTGAAAATCTAAAACCGGTTAAACCGGAATCAAAACTATTGAACTTGTGTGTGTACTTGAGCATATCAAAAATAAGCTATCCTTACATAAGATCTAAACTAAACAAACTAAACAAACTGAGATCTTCTTGTCGATCTTTATCTCTAAGACGATTCGATTCAAACTTGATTCAAAGGAGCTAGATGCGATCGTTGCGATGTGAGCTCCTGAATCAACACTTGTTTGCTTCAACACTTTGACTGTGAATCTCTTGTTGAAGTCAAATCTCTTCTAAGATCTTGATCAATAACTAAAACTAATTAAACACAAGATCATTAGCAAACTAACCTTCATAAGTTAGTCATCATTAAAACTAAGGTCAAGGGCCTCTGGGTCAACAATCTTCCCCTTTTTGATGATGACAAAACTTAGAAGGTTATCTATGCATTAATTAAGGATAAGGTTCATAGAAGCTCCCCCTTAACTCATGCATATGAATAAATAATAAAGATATACAATATAGCTCAAGATACCAATAAAAAAAACATATATATATATATATGTATATATATATATATATGTATATATATATATGTGTGTATATATATATATATATTTATATATATATATGTGTGTGTCTATATATATATATATATATGGTGTGTGTGTGTGTGTGTGTGTGTGTGTGTGTGTGTGTGTGTGTGTGTGTGTGTGTCTATATATATATATATATATATATATATATATATTATTATATATATATATATATATATATATATATATATATATATATATATATATATATATATATATATATATATATATATATATATATATATATATATATATTCATAGAAGCTCCCCCTTAACTCATGCATATGAATAAAACAATAAAGATATACAATGTAGCTCAAGATACCAAAAAAACATATGTGTGTGTGTGTGTGTGTATGTATGTATGTATACATATATGTGTATGTGTGTATATATATACGTGTATGTGTGTATGTATATATATATGATATATATGTGTGTGTGTGTATATGTGTGTATGTATAAATAATGAATCAAACATGCATATTATATATATGCATAAACAATGAAACAAACATGCATATATAAACTCAAAAATTTCTCCCTCTTTTTATCACTCATCAACAAAGAGGTGAAGACAAACAAACGATACCAATAAACATTTTTAAAAAATTTTGATACTTAAAAACAATCAATAGAAAGAGACCAACTGAAAGTGAAACCATCTTTTTATCATTAAAATAATAAAATAATCTTTTTACCAATTGATACCAATAGAAGGACATGATAACAATTGAAAGTAAAACCAAAATTTTAGGTAAACACTAGAACCATTTTTCAATAAAGATACCAAATGAGAATAATACCAATTTAAGATTATTGATACCAATATTGAAAATGTTAGCATATACTGAAACAAAATATTTTTCATCATAAAGAATGGGAGTAATAATACTAATTGAAAATAAAACCAATTGAAACATAAAATAAGAATTTTTCTCCCCCTTTATGAAATACCAATAAAATAATGCAGAAGCTTGTATATGATATCAATTGAAAAACAATTGACATTAAAACCTAAATCAATCTTAGTAAGAAATAATTTGTGCTTTAAACATGTATGTCAATGTAAAATAAGCACAATCAAAATCATATATATGTATCAGAGCAATATAATATCAATTTAAATATGATCCATACATATATAGAAAAATATGAGTATACAAAATGAATTTTCATTAAAATTATGTATATCTCATAACTACCTCCCTTTCATGCACATGTTTAAATAGATTTTCAATTTGAGCATATAATGGCATGGTCGCCCATCCAACCGTCCTTTGAAGGTAGGAGTTTTCAAAAAATAGGATTTGAAAATATTTTAAGATATTTGAAAACTCTACCAAATTGAAGAATAACGAACAAATTTAAAGTAATTTAAAAATTAGTTCAAAATCTTTCAAGCAAGGAATAAAACACAAATATATCCGTGAAATATAAAAATTACATGAGAATCGACACTCAAAAGACAATAAAGTATATATATTTTCATGAAACAAAAATCATGAGTAAACAAGATATATCGAGTGTACAAGAGTTATGCAAGAAACATATACATGAAAATGAAACAATGAAGCTCAAATGAAATTCCTTACTCGAAAACAAGAAATCATCAAAACTCAAGAAATTCTATTTTTATCAAAAACAAAACAAGTTTCAAGGTATATGTATGTTTTGTTAAAACTAAAAGTATACATACATATCCCAAACATGAATGAGCCCATATTAGAATTTGCATGAAGGAAAATGACTCTAGGATATTCATGTATATCTATTAGTTCTAGACAAAAATAACATATACATGAAGCTAAATATATACAAAAATAGGAAAAATAAGTATAAATGCAAGAATCATCAAAACTAAGTTATATAAGTACATGTAATGAGTACAAATGAGTAATGAAGTACAAACACATAATAATCAAGTGTAGCTTGTTGGCCCGGAGGCCTTCCTCTCTAGTTTTGATGATGAATAACTCATCTAGTTATGTTTACTAATAATCTTGTGATTTTAGTTTCAGATCATGTAACAAGATATTAGTTGGTGATTGCTTCAAAAAGAGGAGTTTGGAAGCCTTCACTTGGTGATTCCCGAGCCCGAGCCTCAAGATCATACATAGCCTTGCTCGTTGGATCACGGAGTTTGGACCGAGTCGACTTGAAGATGAAGATCGTCAAGAAGACTTAGGTATCCTAGTTTAATTTAGTGTGTTTTAGATCCATTTGTAAAGCTTAGTATAGTTGATATGCTCAAGTGCACAACACACACGTTTTATGTTTGGATATTGGTTTTTCGTTTTTGGCTTAACCAATATTTGTTTTCATGAATAGTTGATCAAAACAAGTTTAACTGGTTTATGTATAGTAGTTTCATTCTATACATGCATGCTTAACTTTTAAACAAACTTATTTTGACTTTCCTATTCATGTATTGAAAAATCCAAGTTTGATAAAATACATGTTTTGATTTTTGGTAAAAATGATAAGACACAAAATAGTTCAAATTGCTTGATATTTGAGTTGAAATTTCTATCACATGTTTATATATCAATGCAAAATGTTAAAACTATTTTTGAGGATATTTAGAAGAGATAAAAGAATTTTTAAAATTATTTTTATCCCAGTTTCTGACCCAGAACTGTGCTGACAGGCCAGGTCGGTCGACCGCACGGTCGACCGAGCTAGGATCCGGTCGACTGCCCGGTCGACCGACGTGCACAGGTCTGTGCACGTCTGCTGGCAC
The DNA here is from genome assembly GCA_038442645.1 of Agave tequilana. NCBI lineage: Eukaryota > Viridiplantae > Streptophyta > Magnoliopsida > Asparagales > Asparagaceae > Agave > Agave tequilana. Next base: position 11,335 of record JAVJIF010010480.1, on the reverse strand, counting down.
AGTGGGCCGGTCGACCGCTCGGTCGACCGGACCAGAGAGTTTTACTCTCTGTATCTGGGCGGTCGACCGTTTTGCCCAACGGTCATATTTGTGACCGTTGGCGGTCGACCGGCCGGTCGACCGCAAGCCTGTCAGGCTGACAGATCAGCCTAACGGCTAGTTTTGTATTGGGCCTATATAAACACCATTTCTTTGGGATTTTGGCCAAGGTTTTTAAGAGCTAAAATTTCCCTATTCTCTAGTGTTTAAAACAAGTTTTCAAAAGAGTTTAAGTGCCAAAAAGAATTCGTCTTATTTTTTTTAGGTTTTTGGAAAAATCAAAGAAAAGAGTATTTTGGGAGATTTGTATTTGTACTTCATTTCCATTATCTTCAAGAGTTTTCCCAAGATTATTTCTTTGAGTTTTTGTTTTCCAAACACCTAGTTTTTTTCACACTTGAGCTATCTTCTATCCTATTCTATTAGGATCAATTGTTTGTGGAAAAAGAGATTGTTTGAGGTTGATTAAGCCTCCAAGTTGTAAACCCTCCTTGTTTTGTTGTATCCCTCTTTGGTAGAGGTTGATCGGAGTGGTATTGGTTTGTATCCCTCTTCGGTAGAGGTGATTGAGTTTGTTTGTTGGCTACGGGCCTTATCCCTCTTCGGTAGAGGTGGATTGTGGTTGTATTGCCTCGGTTGCATTGTAAGGTTGAGAGAGGAGTTCGGTACTCCTTTAGTGGATTGGGAAATCCTTCTCGGTGAAGGCGGGGACGTAGAGCTAGGGGCTCGAACCTCGAAACACATCTTGTTGTTTACGTTTGATCCACTTGTCTCTAAACTTTCTCTCTTTTCATTTGTGTTGAGCATAGCATCATTCATAGCATCATATCTATTTGCTTGTGTTTGAGCATTGATTCATATTGTCATATCTATTATATGCTTGTGTGCTTGTGTGCCTCACTTGTACTTAACCACAAGAGCTTCATATAGCACCTCAACCCATATCTAGGAGAATCAAGAGGAGTTAGTCCAGAGCCCTTCACGGGGAATTCGGCTACACTTGTGTGTTGTACTAAGTGTGTTGCAAAATAGTTTTTAGCTTCCGCATTTAGTTTCTAGATTAGCCATATCATCTATTCACCCCCCCTCTAGGTGATTTCAATTGGTATCAGAGCCTACGCTCCTGATACTTAGGTTTAACAACCTAGGAGTGAGATCCTTGTTTGCTAATCTACATTTGCATTTGCACATTTGTTTGCTTACACACTTTTTAGTTTGTACTCATGGATAGCCCTCCTATGTTTGATATCTCTAGACTTGATGTTTGGAAGGTCATGATGAGTTGCTATTTGAAAACCCTAGGCTTGCATGTCTTTCTTGCCGCTACCAAGAAATGCTATCTTGGTAACCGCATTCATGTAGGGGCCAATGCACAAGCCCTTGAGGCTATTAGAAGCACGCTTTCTAAAGAACATCTTATGCTTGTTTCTAATCTTGATTCCGCCTTTGCAGTGTGGAACAAGTTGACCACAACCACCACCTCCAAGCTTCAATTGCAAATCCAACAAGAGGAGGAATCTAGTGGAGATGAATCCGAGCCACAACAATACTATACGGTCCAAGGGAATAACTCCCTTGAGGTACATTCAGAATCTCAAGTAGATAGTTTTGATGCTAGTTCTTCATGTGATGAATATGTGGATGCTAATGCTTTGAATGAAGAACTATCTACTGTTTGTGAAAAGTTGATTGAAAAATATAATATTTTGAAAAAGAAAAGTCTAGGCCTTAACAATGAAAATAAATATTTGCATTCTAGACTTGACATTGTTTTGTAAGAGAAAGATGAGATTTTGAACGAAAGGGATTCATTAAAATCTCAACTTGAACTTGCATTAAAAGAAAATAAATTTTTAAAATCTAAAATGATTGTGAATCAATTTGAAGAAAAATGAAAATTTGTCTTCAAAAGTTGATTTGAAAATAAAATAATTTCTATCTCAAATGATTTAAATGTTTGTTTAAAGAAAAATGAAGTTTTGCAAAATAAGATTGATGCACATGTTTGCCATGCTAGGGTAGTATCACACACTTCACCTATTGCATGCTCCACTTCTTCAAGAATTCAAAATGATATAAATTTGTTAAAGAAGAAAATGGATTGTTTGGGCTTCACATTGAGCCATTGTGCCAAGAGCCATACACGGATGGAATCCTTGTTTCGGAAGAAACAAGTTTCTATTATGCATGCACACCATCTACGGCATACACATGCTTCCCATGGTCACCATCATTACACCATGTACGCTCATGTGTACAATTGTACACATTGTGGACGTAAGGGCCACCTTGCTAAATTTTGCTTTGATAGAATACATGTTTCAAATTTAGCAAATAATTTTGTTTGGGTTAGAGAAGGGACTAAACCCCATGGACCCAAAAAGTTGTGGGTACCAAAGACCACCACTCTTGTTTATGATGTAGGTGTAGGCTCTCACATGACGTGAGAGTAGCAGTACCTTGGAGTGAATGCGTTCCGAGCTTCATGAAAATTATTTGGATGCATCACTTTCAAGGAGAGTTTGGTGGGAGGACCACCTTGGTTTGGAGACAAGGAGAGTTGCTTCTTCGGTTTTGGTGACAATCCTTTACTCCCGTTTTTATTCACATGCTTTTCATATTCATTGTTTATAGCATGTTTTGATGTTTATAGATTAGTATGTAAATGCCATGATTATTAGACCCTTGACATGCATGTATAGCCTTTTGAGACACCCATGTTTAATATGGACTATTTTTTGTGTTCTCACCTTTGTTTAGCTATCATGTGTATCATAGCTCTAATAACATGTGGATTTACATAATGATCATGTTTATGTTTATCATGTTGATTTATATCTCGTTTTATGCTTCATGTTTTGAATATATGTTTAAATGTTAGTTTTTATTAAAACTAGGTATATACTTGTGCATATAGTGGGTCACAAATAAATCTATATATGTTTGTGCTTGAATGCTTATTTGTTCCCATTAGATGTGCTAGTATAGTCTAGTTTTGATGATTCATGCATTTTAAACTTGTATTCCTATTTTTGGATTTGTTTTATGAGTTTTCATTTCATGTATATGTTTATTTTGCCAAAACTTTAAGATATACATGTATACCCCTTGAGTCATTTGCTTTTCATGCAAATTGTTATTTATGGACTCAATTGTGTTTGGGGATATGTATGTATACTTCTTGTGTTGACAAATCATACATATACCTTGAAATAAAATTTGTTTTATGATTTCTTATTTAACTTCATGTATATGTCCATTTTATCCAAATTATTGTTATACATATAAATCCTTTGAGCCACGTGCCTTCATGCATATATCTTTGTGGACTCGTTGTGTTTGGATATGTATGTATACTTTAATTTGTATAAGACATACATATACCTTGAAGATTAAATAAGTTTTGATGATTTTCTTGTTTAAGGAATATTGAGCTTAATGTCTATCTTTCATGATTATGATATTCACACTTTATTTGTACACTCACTTTTTATGTTTACTCATGTGTTGTTTTCATGAGTCATATTTATGCTTCATTGACTTGAGTGTTAGATATCATGTGGATTTCTTGTTTCATGAAAAATATTTTTATTTTATTCCTTACTTGAAGGATTTCGTACTAGTTAACAAGTTTTTCATTTAAACTAGTTCGTATTCTTCATTATGGTAGTGATTTTCAAACATACTTTACTTTCAAACCTATTTTTGAAAACCCCTACCTTCCACGGGCGGATGGATGGGCGATCATGCTCATGTATGCTTTATAATGAAAATCATTTTAAACTTGAACATGATTGGGAGGATAGGTTATATGAGTTATACTTTGATATTATTGTTATTTCAATTGGTATCATTGGATTCTTTCAATTGGTATCAATTTTGACCTTTCTTGTATACTCATATATGTTTGTATGTATGTATGCTTTCAATTCCAATAGTATCAATTTCGATTGGTATTAAATTTTTCATACAAATGTATTTTGTTTATGCTTAAGCTTGTATGTTTAAATGAATATCATGTTTCAATTGATTAGTTTTCAATTGGTATCCTTAAACAAGCTTATGCATGTTTTTAGTTGGTTTTTCATAAAGGGGGAGAAAACTCATATTTTAGTTTTCAATTGATATTTTGTTCCCTTACTTTATGATAGAAAATTATAATTTCAATTGATATCATATGTTTAAAATGAACAATTATTTCAATTGGTATCAAGATGTTGTTTTCATTTTTTTTAAATTGGTATCAAGCGGCACTTCATTGACATATTTTTTAGTTGGTATCAAGGGTCAAAACATTGTTTTTATTGTTTTGGTTTTTACCCTTTTGTTGATTCTTTGTTTCGAACAAAATGGGGAGAAAAAAAATTATTGTTTTGGTTTTTACCCCTTTGTTGATGATTGACAAAAATGGGGAGAATTATTTGAGAGTTTAATATGCATATAAACTCAAAATCTTCTTTTTATATGCATATTTATGGTTTTGCATATATTAAGTTTAATTGGTATCTAGAGCATGTTTATTTGTTTTTGAAAATTTCATTGGTATCTAGAGCCTTTTATTGTTTTATGCATATCTATGCATGTTTCGTGTTTCATATTCATTGCATATTTATGTTTATTTGTTTATGCATGAGTTAAGGGGGAGCTTCTTTGAAGCTTAACTTTAATCCATGCATATATAACTCCATGAGTTTTGTCATCATCAAAAAGGGGGAGATTGTTGGCCCGGAGGCCTTCCTCTCTAGTTTTGATGATGATTAACTCATGTAGTTATGTTTACTAATAATCTTGTGATTTTAGTTTCAGATCATGTAACAAGATATTAGTTGGTGATTACTTCAAAAAGAGGAGTTTGGAAGCCTTCACTTGGTGATTCCCGAGCCCGAGCATCAAGATCATACATAGCCTTGCTCGTTGGATCACGGAGTTTGAACCGAGTCGACTTGAAGATGAAAATCGTCAAGAAGACTTAGGTATCCTAGTTTAGTTTAGTGTGTTTTAGATCCATTTGTAAAGCTTAGTATAGTTGATATACTCAAGTGCACAACAAACACGTTTTATGTTTGGATATTGGTTTTTCGTTTTGGGCTTAACCAATATTTGTTTTCATGAATAGTTGAGTAAAACAAGTTTAACTGGTTTATGTATAGTAGTTTCATTCTATACATACATGCTTAACTTTAAACAAACTTATTTTGACTTTCCTATTCATGTATTGAAAAATCCAAGTTTGATAAAATACATGTTTTGATTTTTTGTAAAAATGATAAGACACAAAAATAGTTCAAATTGCTTGATATTTGAGTTGAAATTTCTATCACATGTTTATATATCAATGCAAAATGTTAAAACTATTTCTGGGGATTTTTAGAAGAGATAAAAGAATTTTTTAAAATTATTTTTACCCCAGTTTCTGACCCAGAACTGTGCTGACAGGCCAGGTCGGTCGACCGCACGGTCGACGAGCCAGGATCCGGTCGACTGCCCGGTCGACCGACGTGCATAGGTCTGTGCACGTCTGCTGGCACAGTGGGCCGGTCGACCACTCGGTCGACCGGACCAGAGAGTTTTACTCTTTGTATCTGGGCGGTCGACCGGACCAGAGAGCTTTGCTCTCTGTATCTGGGCGGTCGACCGGGCGGTCGACCAGTTTGCTCAACGGTCATATTTATGACCATTGGCGGTCAACCGGCCGGTCGACCGCAAGCCTGTCAGGCTGACAGATCAGCCTAACGGCTAGTTTTGTATTGGGCCTATATAAACCCCATTTCCTTGGGATTTTGGCCAAGGTTTTTAAGAGCTAAAATTTTCCTATTCTCTGGTGTTTAAAACAAGTTTTCAAAAGAGTTTAAGTGCCAAAAAGAATTCGTCTTATTTGTTTTAGGTTTTTTGAAAAATCAAAGAAAAGAGTATTTTGGGAGATTTGTGTTTGTACTTCATTTCCATTATCTTCAAGAGTTTTCCCAAGATTATTTCTTTGAGTTTTTGTTTTCCAAACACCTAGTTTTTTTCACACTTGAGCTATCTTCTATCCTATTCTATTAGGATCAATTGTTTGTGAAAAAAGAGATTGTTTGAGGTTGATTAAGCCTCCAAGTTGTAAACCCTCCTTGTTTTGTTTTATCCCTCTTTGGTAGAGGTTGATCAGAGTGGTATTGGTTTGTATCCCTCTTCGGTAGAGGTGATTGAGTTTGTTCGTTGGCTACGGGCCTTATCCCTCTTCGGTAGAGGTGGATTGTGGTTGTATTGCCTCGGTGGCATTGTAAGGTTGAGAGAGGAGTTCGGTACTCCTTTAGTGGATTGGAAATCCTTCTTGGTGAAGGCGGGGACGTAGAGCTAGGGGCTCGAATCTCGAAACACATCTTATTGTTTGCGTTTGATCCACTGGTCTCTAAACTCTCTCTCTTTTCATTTGTGTTGAGCATAGCATCATTCATAGCATCATATCTATTTGCTTGTGTTTGAGCATTGATTCATATTGTCATATCTATTTTATGCTTGTGTGCTTGTGTGCCTCACTTGTACTTAACCACAAGAACTTCATATAGCACCTCAACCCATATCTAGGGGAATCAAGAGGAGTTAGTCCAGAGCGCTTCACGGGGAATTCGGCTACACTTGTGTGTTGTACTAAGTGTGCTGCAAAATAGTTTTTAGCTTCCGCATTTAGTTTCTAGATTAGCCATATCACCTATTCACCCTCCCTCTAGGTGATTTCACTACTTGTATAAGTATAAACACAAGTTTTAATGAAAACTATATCTAAATAAGTAATCACCACATGAAGCATAAAACAAACATGATCATTAGGTTAAATGCACGTATTTTTGAACTAGTATATATATAGTAGTTAAACAATAGTGAGAACACAAAAATATAAGTTCATATGAACATGGGTGTATCTTAAAGACTATCTATGTATATAACATGTCTAATGAATATTGCATTTAACATAATGAACAAAAAAATATGACATGCTAAAAACATCAATACAAAAGCATATATAAATAAAAGTAAGAGATAGTTACCAAACTGAGTGAACTAATATCTATGTCTCCAAAGCATGGTGGTCCTCCCACCAAACATCCTTTGAAAGTGATGCATTTAAAAATATGATCTTTAGACTCGGATTGCATCCACTATCAAGGCACCAACACTCTCACGTCGTGTGAGAGCTCACACCTACATCAAATACAATAGGGGTGAATTTTGGTACTCATACCTTTTTGAGTCCATGGGGATAACACCTTTCTTAACCCAAATAAATTTATTTGCAAAATTTGAATCATGTATTCTATCATAACAAAATTTGCAAGGTGGCTCGTACGTCCACAATGTATACAAGTGTACACATGAGCATACATGATGTCCTGTGTGTGAACATGATGAGCTTGTGTATCCTGTGGTTTGTGTGCATGCATATGTGGAGTATGTTTCTTTCGAAATATAGATTCCAAACGTGTGTGGTTCATATCACATTGGCTCAAAGTGGAGCCCAAACAATCTACACTTTTCTTCAATACACAAATATTATTTTCAGTGATTGAAGAAGAAGTGGAGCATGCAACATGTTTATCAATAGTAGATGGAGCAATAGAAACATGAAAAACATGAGAAAAAAATCATTTTTCAAATAAATATTTTTTTTTGAAACAAATCCAATTCTTTTGAAATTAAAACAATTTTGTTTTTCAAGGAATCATTCTCTTTTAAAACAAAATCTAGTTTTGAAGATAAAACCTCATTTTTCTTTAAAACAAGATCAAAATTATTTTTATTTTTCAAAATTTGGTTTTCTTTTAAAGTAAGGTCAAGTTGGGATTTCAATAAGTCCCTTTCAGTAGAAACCTCAACCTTCTCTTGCAAAATCATGTTGAGCTTTGAAAACAAATTCTCATTTTCTCTTTTTAAATCAAAACTCTTGCTTTTCAAAGTTTTGTACTTTGAAAGCAAGTTTTCACAAAACTTAGATAGCTCTTCATTTAATGCATGTGCATCTAAATTATTTTCATCACATGAAGAACTAGCACTATCATCTAGTTGAGTGTCCGAAATTATCTCAAGGGACATTCCCTTGGACCATGAAGTAAGCTTGGTCGGACTCATCTCCACTAGATTCCTTCTCCAAAACATGTACTGTTTGTACCTTGAGAGAAGTCAATGTGTTCCACACTGCAAAAGCGGAATCACAATGAGAAATCAAAGAAAGATCATCTTTGCTAAGTGTATGCCTAAGTGCCTCTATGGCTTGTGCATTGGCCCCTAAATATTTGTTATTACTAAAATAAGATTTCTTGGTAGTGGCAAGATAGACATGCAATCCTAGGGCTTTTAAATAAGCACTCATCTTAAATTTTCACATGTTAATGTTGGAAACATTATACATGGGAGGAGCAAGAAAATCCATGAGTTTATAAAACTATATGTGTGCAATGAAAACTAGATTAGCAATCCAAGATCACACTTCTAAGTGGTTAAATCGAATATCAGCAGCGGAGGCTCTGATACCAATTGTAGGTACACTTAGAGGTGGGTGAACACGTGTACAAGCTAATCTAGGACAAATGATGCGAAATTTAAAACTTGATTGCTAACACATTATGTGTAACCAAGAGTGAGCTAAATTTCCCGTGAAAGGCTCTGGAACTACTCCTCTAGATTCCTCTAAACTAGGATTTGAGGTGTTTTAAAAGCTCTCTTGTTGAACACAAGTGTGGACACAAAAACAATACCAAGCATGTATATAATATGAGCAATGTAATAACGATGCAAGATATAAAGAGAGATGAGTTGAGAGATAGTGGATCAAACGCAAACACCAAGATATATTTCGAGGTTCGAGCCACTGCTCTATGTCCTCGCCTTCACACAAGGATTTCCACTATGTCCACACAGGACCTTCCACAAAGGGACCTCCACTGAGGAATTATAACTCAACACGGGAGTACACAACTCCTCTCTCTACACAATCACCTCTATACAAGAGGGAGCACAAAGCAAAAAAGAAATAAACTTAATGATCTAATGATCACAAATTCTCTCTTGGTGATCTCAAAGGATCACAAATAATTTTTCTCACAAAACAAAGATCCTAAAGATAGGATAAGAATTGATTGGCTCAAGTATGTGAGAAATCAAAGTGTTTGGAAATAAAACAACAAAGAAAATACTTTAGAAAACACTTCTTGATGGATATATAAAATGAAGAAAAAATAAAATTCCCAAGACTTGATTTTCTTTGATTTTCCAAAACTTTGAAAAAATAAAGATAGAGAATTTTGGCACAAAACTCATTTGAAAAACTTTATAAAAATACTTGAGAAGGTGGGAAAATTGTTCTTGAAAATCTTAGGAAAACATCCCCCAAAGACCCATTTTATAGGGGTCTGAAAATATAGCCGTTGGGGTCCAGAACAGGTCAAAAGTAACCTGTCGGTCGACGGGCCAACAGTCAAATTTCTGACCGTTGGGGTTGTCGGTCGACCGCCCAAGACAAACTGCCTGTCCGTCGATCGCCCAGTCGAATGCTAAAGCCTGTACACCTCAGTGCACGCGGTCGGGCCGGTCAGTTGACCGATTCAACGTCGATCGACCCGGTCGGTCGACCATTAGCAGCCCAAAAACCAGGGTTATGGTTGAAATATTTGGTCTTTTAAATACCTATAACATCCCAAAAAACACATAAAATCCACAAAAAATAAATTCACGTAAGCACTTGAAATACAAATATGTTTGATCAAAAATCAACCCATATTACAAACAATTTGAACTATTTTTACGAATAGGAAATTAAGCTTAAAATTAAAAACTGTATTTCAAAAACTCATTTATTTTTGTCTTCAAGAGTTTTTGAGAAGACTTCAAAATGAAAAACTATTTCTCAAAAACTTATTCAAAATAAAAATGCGATATTGAAAACATTTGAAGCATAGTGTGTATGGATAGAATCCAATACACATATAAAAGATATATTATATTTTTGACATTAAATTCAAAAACTAAGTTTTGATGAAATAAAATTTAAAAACACATGAATTAGAATCATCAAAATAAGTTTTCCACAATATAAAACAGTAATGTATAAGGATGAAATCCAATACACATTTAAACATGTAAAACTTATTTTGATTCTATCTATTCATGAAAACCATATATGTATTCTTGAAAATTCAAAACCGGTTAAAACCGAAACCAAAACTATTGAACTTGTGTGTGTACTTGAGCATATCAAAATAAAGCCATGCTTACACAAGATCTAAACTAAACAAACTAAACAAACTGAGGTCTTCTCGTCGATCTTTTATCTCCAAGACGACTCGATCAAAACTTTAATCCAAATGAGCTCGATGTGATCGTTGCGATGTGAGCTCTTGAATCAACACTTATTTGCTTCAACACTTTGATTATGAATCTCTTGTTGAAGTCAAATCTCTACTAAGATCTTGATCAATAACTAAAACTTATTAAACATAAAATTATTGGCAAATAACCTTCATAAGTTAGTCATCATCAAAACTAAGGTCAAGGGCCTCTGGGCTTACAGCTGGATCCCTGAATCATGGAGATCATGCTATTCAGCTGTAAGTAGTGCAGATGTATCAAGCTCCAGAGGGTTTTCGTGTCGGAGCCTTGGGTGGCTCTGAGATGATCCTTGTACTAATAGGAAAGGATCCTTGTATTGATTAATGGCGTCCCGGAGAGTCGTGTAGCTTCAATTGAGTAGTAGATCTGTAACACCCCGCTCCCGGAATACGTACTTAGTTGCGTATTCAAGATTTTTCGATCGTATATTTTTTCGATTTGCTTCTTGTATTTATTTTGTATTATGAATTGTTTATATGATTGTTTTTGTCTTGGATCCGGATTCGTGGACTCGGATTCAGCCCTAGTCTGAACCTGGGACCCGATCTCAGGTTATTTACTCGATTTAATCTTTCTGGTATTCCATTTGACCGATTTCAATTTTAAAAACATCATTTTCTAATATTTTAGATTTTCTATGATTTTCTGGAATTGTCCTCAATAAGTTGTAAATCTTCAAAACCGGGGTCGACCAGTGCCACTGACCGGTTATCGGATTTTTAATTACAAACGGAGTTGAATTTCAAGAAACAGCTTTCCCATAACTTCTTAAAATTATATTTTCTATCTAAATACTTTTTCTGAGAATTTGCTGATTTTATCAAGATCCGGCCAACCCGGTGTAGACCGATATTAACGGTTGACTTTACGATTTTTTTTTAAAAATGAGATTGAATATTTGAATACCGATTTCACCAAAAATCTTTTTATAATA